>SKCR01014461.1:0-34811 GCA_019454045.1 Zanthoxylum bungeanum
TCAATGACACTTTAACTTAATACACACACAATCTCTACTTATATAAAATGTGTGATACATGAATTTACTTAGACTTTGACTGAACCGTGTCTCTGACTTGACCTGATGGACTCAAACACCCTAGTGATTGTCATCAGTATCTATCCTCTCGAGCTCCTCCTCCGGGTAAACTTGCAAAATAAAAAAACACTGGGAGTGTGGGGGTTAGATCGTTTGAACAACCTAGTGAGTGGACAGTTTTAAAATGAAAACTGAAATACTTTATAAAACATTCATTTTTTCTGAAATCAAAATCATCTCAAAGAAAACCGATCATTTCTAAAAACTCTTTCTTATCTGAAAACATATCTCTTTCTGAGAAAATTCTTCTGGAAAATCATTTATGTCTGTAAAACTCTGAGATTCTCATAAAACTGTTTCTCTTGAAAACTTTTTCATAAAAGTATCATTTTTGAAAATCATATCTCTGAAAATCATCTCTGGAAATTTGTCTCTGGAAATATGTAGAAAACTTGACGCATGGGGGTGTTACGTATCGCCATCTCCCATACGCCTAAACTAGTGGTCTTGGAGCGTTATGTATCACTGTCTCCCAAACCACTAAATTAAAGCCAAGTGTGCTAATACATGCTATCGTCCTGACCCTGAAGCTAGGGTCTAGGGCGTTACGTATCGTCATTCTCCTAATCTTGTTCTACATATGCACATGTCTATACCCGTCAATTTCATAAGTCACATCTAAGGTGGGTTTTCCCCCATGCATCCAAAATCATGAAAATCATACTTTCAAGTCAAAACTTCTCAAAACATTCTTATTCATAAACAACTAGAAATAAACTTGGCTAACGCCCTATGCGTTTAAAAGTAAGTCTCGATTCAAAAACAAATAAGTAAATAAGAACTTTGAAAAGAAAATATCCACTCACTAATTCGAAACTTGCTGGTGATGCCTTGCGACGGTGGCAAAATCGCATCTCCTAGTGATAATCTAGATTTAGCAAAATTCGTAACTACCATGGTTGCGAATTATATTCTTGCTTAACAAAATTTATTCTCTATTCATGATAACTCATCCTCTCTATGTTACTAAAATTTTAAGGTGGTCTAATAATTTTTACTATGCTCGTTCAAGGATCTCACAAGCTACTTCACAAAACTCCATATTCTGCCATCTTTCCAGAAAACTTCAGTGCACTAATACTGAATTTGAAAAATCGATGAGCTTGATCTCATTTATGTGTCTGTTTTATGTCGGATTTTACGGATCATGATTTCGATTCATAGAACTCAAGTTATAAATTTTCTTTATGTTTTGGTCTGCTAATACAAAACCAGTGGACTACCGCAGTGCGACCAAGTTTAAAAATTCGGTGCGACTCCGTCTTAAGTCCAATTTTTTTTATTTTTAGATATGTTATTTGCAATCATGTCTAGTTAACTTAAAATTTTACGGTTTATCAATTGGATGTCTAAAACGCAAGTTATAAGCACATTACTAAGACCTATCTAGGATATCTTGTAAACTGACTTCACTGCCTAACTTGTGAGTTTTGCAGCTCTTCCAATTTTATTTACCTTAGCCATATTCTTCAGAGTTCTTAGTGTCTATAACATATGATTCTTCTTTGTGTCAAATGTATCCGAATAATTATTTTGGTTCATTGGGATATTTTATCGAACACTTGGTATGTGAAATGCCCAAATTCAACCAATTTTTAATGTTTCAATTCCTTGACTATTTCTAATACATTATACAACTTCAATCCATCTTATTCACTTTCTAATCATTTAGATTCAGCCCTAAAATAACCAAAAGTCAATATAATCTACCATCATATTCATACACATCAAGGCTTCATCTCATGCTAATACTATCATGATAACCTCGAAAATGCATGCTAGCAACACTATCAGGTTACAACATACTCGAAATATATTCTAAAAGGTTCATATATTTTCCCCACTTTTTATTGACCCACGACGATAATGAATCTAGGACGGTCGCACAAATATAGTTATCGTCTATATTATAAATTCAATTATGTTTATTAAAGTTAATAGATGATTTTTGGCAATTAATATGAAAATTAGATTTTCAATTAAAATGAGATTTCCTAATAAGATTATGATATTCGGGATATTTCAGAAACATTAATTTTTAATAATTCAAAATAAAAATTAAATTTGGATGTAATTATTTAAGTAAATTCTTGATGTTTATATTAAATAAATTAAATTAAATTAAATATAATTTTGATTAATTGTTAATTAAAATTAAATAAGTTAAAATTAATTAGTAAGCCAAAGTAATATTTAATCTATTAGACCTTAATTTAGTAGGCTAACACCCTAATTAGTTAAATCATATTTTAGATTAAATAAGGAAGTCTTATTTAGTTAAGTTTCCTAAATTCAATTTGAGTGAGAATCTTAAAGAGGGCAAATTTGATTTGGAGATATCTTAGATTGTCCTTATTGTATTCAGATACAAATAAGACAATTCATATGCTATATAAACAAGGAATTTCGGCCAAGGAAGTAAATTTCTCCCTTGGCCGAAATCCTCCTCTCTTTTCTCTCTCAGTATTGTTCCAAGTTGTTCTAAGATTAATTCCAAGAAAATTTATTTTTTAAATCTTCAATCTAAATTTCAACCATTCATGTATATTTTCTTATTATTGAATTTTATTTATATTGATGAATAAAATTATATATATGTATATTTAAATTAATAGTGATTATTTTATTGGCATAGTTTGTTTACATCAAGAAGACATAAACACAATTCTTAAAATGATTTTGTAAGAAAATTTTAAATTTCAATCACATTAGCACTTATGCGTTAACCCCAAAATCTTACACATTTACCCATTCAGATAAAAATGCTATAGGCAATTTGCTTTCTCCACTACCCACCGTACATGGAGAGATCAAAGTTTTAAAATTTCGACAAAGAAATCTGTCATACTGTGTGAAATTTATAGGCAAATTGTTTTCCAATACAACTGTATATGAAAAGAAATCAAAGTTATAAAATTTCCACAAAGAAATGCAATTCGCTTTCCAATACCCCACTAAACAGGGAAAGAAATCAAAATTCTAAAATTTCCACGAAGAAATTTATTGCAATGTGTGAAATTTCTTCAAAAATTGATGTATAAAATAAGGCCACATCTCCTTGTGCCAAATTGGACTCAAGACATTGAATTGGGTGAGTGGGACAATGGCGATGTGGAAATAACTACGTTGACTCCGGAATAATTGGGGATATAGTCATATAGCTGATTGTTTCCTCTCTCTCTCTCTCTATATATATATATATATAGAAGTTTGAAAATGTCAAGATAAATGTTGTTTATGATAATAGGGCAGCTGATGGTCTTCCTAATGGTGGTTGCATTGAATATATTTCACTTATTAACAAATATATATAATATATATATCGGAATTTTATATCTTATTGACGGTAATAGATTTCCTCATTATTTTTTCAAATACGAAAGTTTTAACTGTTTTGCCTTTTCGATTGCATAAGGTAAAAATTATTTTTTATCATACATTTATGTTTCCAAATTTTTTTTTTTTTTGTGAGTTATCGTATTGTTAATGCCTTTATCTTCTTTTTTTTTTTTTTTTTTTGGTAATAATTTTGGGTGGTTAGAGACCCGCATTTCTTTTTTTTAGGTTTTCTCAGGCGTTTTATTGATTAAAATTTTAATGAGACTATTATCTTTTGTAGTAGATTTTTGTATTCTTTTTTACAATTATGTACTGAACTCTTTTTATTTCTTTAATAAAACATTCTTTAATAAACACTTTGGATGGAGTCTGTTTAACATATGATTAGGTGTCAATCTAATTAAGATGTGAAATCTTATTTTAATACTTAGTCTTATATAAAAATAAATAAATAAGTAAAAGAGCATGGCTCCAAAGAAAAAGAGCTAATCTATAATCAAATGAATCCACAAGTTTATGAGGTAGCTTTTAATGCGGGCCCAATAGTCCATCAGTGAAAGAAATTTAGTCTGAAATGTGCGAAATTTCTATGATATTTACTTTTCTAATACCCCACTGTGCGGGAAAAGAAATCAAAGTTTTAAATGATGGAAACCTCCTAGATATTTATAATAAAATTAAGTAAAGCAAATGAAATTAAGAAATTCTCATATTTTAAATTTAAGTGAAACTCTCATGTAAGGTTTATTTATTTATTTGACTAATTCAAACAAAATTAAGAAATATTTAAAGAATAAATATTGTTTATATTTATTAATTTTGTATTACATCAAACTATCCAAATAATAACAAATCAAAAATCCATGTAGGGGATTTTGCTTAATTATAAAATATCAAGAGAATTTTGTTTAATTTTACTAAACATAAGTTTTTTTTGCTCATTTTCCCAAACTCCCAATATATTGTCAAATCGATATACAGAAGACATTATAAATAGCAAGCAATATGATAACATTTTCATGCACATTTCCTTTTTCTAATTGTAATTTCCATTGACTGCAATGAAACCAAACATGGGTATTTTTGTTGGCCTTGTTTTTCTTGAGCTATATGCTATAGCTACCATTAGCTTCTGCAGTGGCACCTCTATCATTGGTTGCCTAGAAAGTGAGAGAGAAGCTCTTTTAAAGCTGAAGCAAGATTTCAAAGATCCTTCAAATCGTCTTGCCTCTTGGATTGGTGATGGAGATTGTTGTAAATGGAGTGGTGTTATTTGTAACAACTTCACTGGCCATGTCCTTCAGCTCAACCTTGCAAATCCTTTCAATCCAGCTTATGACTCATTTGAAGCTTATGAGAGGTCACAGCTGGTTGGTAAGATAAATCCATCTTTGCTTGATTTAAAGCATTTGACTCACTTGGACTTGAGTGGTAATGATTTTCAGGGAAATCAGATTCCCAAATATCTTGGTTCTCTTGAGAACCTAAGATACCTCAATCTCTCTCAAGCTAATTTTTCAGGAAAGATTCCTCACCAACTCGGTAATCTCTCAAATCTGCAATCTATTGATCTCAGCGGATCTTATTTCGAGTTACACATTGACAGTATTCATGGCTATCTGGTCTTTCGTTGCTAGAGAATCTCCATATAAAATGGGTGAATCTCAGTAAAGCCTCTGATTCGTTAATGGTAATTCACTCACTTTCTTCTCTAAAAATATTAGATTCATTGCAGTTCTCATTTTGCTGTCTCTCTTTAATTCTCATCTCTCTTTCTCTCTATCTCTCTCAAAATTTGTCCTCCATTAACACCCCTGATCTCTCCGGAAATCGATTTCAAGGTCAAATCCCCAATGGTGTAGGAAACCTGACGTCTCTTAGATATCTTGATTTATCTCATAACCAGTTCAATTCTACAATACCCTGCTGGTTGTATAAACTTAATGATCTTGAGTACCTTTCTCTTAGGGGTAATAGAATGCAAGGTATGATTCATCGATTGGTCTAGAAAACTTGACAAATTCTATCAAAACACTTGACCTTTCTTGGAATGATGAACTTGGAGGGAAAATTCCATCATCATTTGCAAGACTGTGTAAATTGACATCAATCGATATCTCCTCCTCCGTCAATTGAGTCAAGATATATCAGAAATCGTAGATATTTTCTCGGCATGTGTTGCATATCAACTGGAGTCATTGTCGTTGAGCAGTTCTCAAATTTCTGGTCACTTGACCAATCAATCAACTCGGGCAATTCAAAAGTCTGCAACATCTTTACCTACCTAGCAGACAACTCTCTTTCGGGTCCCCTTCCACCAGCTTTAGGAGAACTTTCATCTTTGACATATCTTGGACTTTCAAAAAACAGATTGAGCGGTTATATTCCGTTATCTTTGGGGAAACTCTCCCATTTGAAATATCTGGTTTTGTCCAACAACAGGCTGAAGGGAACAATTTCTGAAATTCACTTCATGAATTTAACAAAATTATCTTTGTTTCATGCAAGTGGAAACTCGCTAATGTTCAAAGTCAATCCTAATTGGATTCCTCCTTTTCAACTCACATATCTGCGATTGAGGTCATGTCATTTAGGGCCAAAATTTCCGTTGTGGCTTCAATCACAAAGCCAATTGTTTGAATTGGATATATCCAACACAGGGATCTCAGATACCATTCCTCTTCTGTTTTGGAATCATATTTACCAGTATTATTATTTGAATATCTCTAGCAACCAAATCTATGGTGAGATTCCAGATTTTGACAATCCAATAATGCCTCTTGATAATGAATTGGACGGCGGGGTAATTGATCTTTCCAATAATGCTTTATCGGGATCCATTTTGCATTTCACATGTCAAGGAAAGAATATGTCAAAGAACATTAAATATCTCAAACTCTCAAAAAATCGTTTTTCCGGAAATATACCTGATTGTTGGATGAATTGGCCTTCCTTGATAACGCTGAATTTAGGCCACAATAACTTCACCAGGAGCCTTCCGATGTCTATTGGAACTTTAAGTTCTCTCAGGTCATTAAACCTTCGCAATAATAGCTTGTCTGGAATAATACCAATGTCATTTCAAAATTGTTCAGAATTAGAAGTACTTGACTTGGGAGAGAATGAATTTGTCGGCAACATTCCAACTTGGATGGGAGAGAGATTTTCAGGATTATTGATTCTCAATCTTCGATCAAATAAGTTTCACGGTGTTTTTCCCATTCAACTTTGTCGTCTGGGATCTCTTCAGATTTTAGATGTTGCATACAACAATCTCTCAGGGATTATACCGAGATGCATCTACAACTTCACTGCTATGGCGACAACGGATTCATCTCATGAGGACAATTTTATAATGTATGGTGGAAGGTTTTATGGTTCCGGAGAAGATAACGAAATTGTTGAGGAGGATGGTTCACTTGTGATGAAAGGGTTTATGGCTGACTATAGCTCCATTCTTAATTTGGTAAGAAGCATGGATGTTTCCAAAAATAATTTCTCAGGAGAAATACCTGCAGAAGTGACAAATCTTACAGGATTGCAATCATTGAATTTTTCCCATAATTTTTTTACCGGAAATATTCCTGAGAATATTGGTATAATGCGGTCAATTGAATCTCTCGATTTTTCAATGAATCAACTTTCTGGTAAAATCCCTCAAAGTATGTCAAGTTTGTCGTTTTTGAATCACTTGAACCTATCCAACAATAACTTGACGGGGAAAATTCCTTCAAGCACTCAATTACAAAGCTTTGGTACGTCCTGTTTTGCCGGTAATGATCTCTGTGGAGCTCCACTTCCTGATTGTACCGAGAAGAGTTCTTCTGAATCACAAGATCAAAATGAAAATGGAAATGAAGATGAAGATGAAGATGAAGTGGACTGGTTATTGTATGCAAGCATGGCACTGGGATTTGTGGTGGGATTTTGGGGTTTCATAGGCTCTTTACTTATCAACAGAAGATGGAGTACAAGTACTGTCATTTCTTGGATGGCCTTGTATATAAATTTGGCTACTTTTTAAGAAAATGTTTCTAGACTTTTCATGTTTGAAGCTTTCTTTTTATGTATGTTGGCTTTGTAATTGAAATGAAATAAAGGTACACACACTTTTGTGTGCATTATTTATAGCTTCTTCTTCTTGGTTATAAAATAAAGAAATAAGTAGATCAGTGATCTTTTGAGTTGCTCATGCTCTGAATTTTGGGGAAATTTGACATCAAACTCAGGGCAATACAACTCTTTATAATCAAGAAATCTTAAATAATTCTAGTTAATTTATTATCCACTAGGCAATAGATATTAAAAATATCAGGATGAACTTAAAAATCCAGTAAATGATCAAGATCATTTTAACTTAAAATTTTATTTCATAATTTTGATTAAAAAAATAAAAATAAAAAAATCCAGGAAATTTCGTTTTTACATGTGCATCACAATAGGAAAAATCTTTTTGATGGAAATATAAAATTTATTATTCGAATTCTGCTCACAAAAATGAGGAGAAAATTTAATTGTCATTAGACTAATTTTTTTTTTTTTTTTTAAAAAAGATTTTTTTTCTTTTTTACTTTATATAAGTTTAGAGCAGAGGTGACGTTGAAAACCATCCATACCACAAAATTTAGACTTAACTTAATTCAAATTTTTTTAAAAAATAATTTTTAAGTGTATATTTATATTTTTATATATTTATTAAGGGTCGGTTTGGTATAACTTTTCAAGTAGAATTTCTTCCAATAAAGTTTTTATTAGAATTTTTAAAAGTATGAGTTTTTGACAAAGAAAATTTACTTATTTAGTTGTGGGTGAGAACTTTTATTAAAAAGTATAAAATAAATTTATTAGATAAGTTTTTTTTTTTTTTTTTTTAAGTTGTGTTATTAAAAAAATGAAATAATATTGTTAAATTAAATAAGGGGTATTATAAATAATTTAATTTTTAAAAAAAAAAAAAATTTCTAAACTATACTCTCAAAAGCCCAAATTTTGAGTTTTTGCTAATAAAAAGTTTTTTTAATTCTCAAAAGGTTTACTTAAAATGCAATCAAATACCATTAAAAATTTGAAAAGAACTTTTAGAATTAAAAAAATTATTTTACCTCTACTAAAAGCCATATCAAAAAGTCACTAAAAAAATCAACTTTTCTATCACTAATTACTAATAAATACAAGCTCATAAGTTTAACAACATTTAATCATTTTTTTAAAAAAAATACAAATAAAAATTATCCACTTTCAGTCCTTTTTTGGACTAGTTGAGTTTTGGCCAATTTTTTATTTTCTTTTTTGCCCTTGTGTTCAAAATTATAAAAGAAAAATGACATTCGTACGCCCTACAGATTGCTATAATACACAGTTTAATCCTTGCAGTTTCAAAAATCCAAGCTTTAGTCCCCTGTATTTTTAAAAAAACAAAAAACTTGAACCCTGCCGTTAAATATTTTATATTAATTAAGTTATTTCTCATCTAATTTTGAAACAAACTTAGTATATTTTTACTTGAACTCGTTTGCAAGATTAATGGAACTTCAAAGATACATCAAACCAAAACGTGAAAGAATGCAGCTCATTTGAACCCAATACCAATATTAGCGTAGACTAACAAGCTTAGTGTATGCTTTTCCTTTGATGCCAAAAACTAAGTGAATGATTTGGATGAAAATGAGGATCATTGAAAGCAAATAGTTTCGGGCGATGGGCGCAGCGGAAGTACGGGTTCAGGCGAAATCGTAATTAATTTTTTTTTTTTAAAAATACCAAAAAATTATTTAATATCAAATATGAATAATTTATTTATATTTCACCTAAACATATTTATTCGATATCAAATAACGATATAAATATATATGAAATGTCGCGAAACTTTTACGAAAACGTTTTTCCGCAAAATGACGCAAAACGCGTTTTCGACTGAACCGACCACCCGAAACTTATAGGGACTATCCTAGTCAGCCCCAATAGTGTCATGCCAGTTCATGGGCTGCCCGAACAGTGACGAACTCACTGTTTGGACAGTCGTCATCTGGTTGACTCAAAAGTCACCCGGTAACGCCGTTTTTGGTCATTTTCGCTTTTCCGAAACACTTTCCAGAAATTGTTCCAACTCCCAAAACTCATCCATTACATTCATATGACATCAAAATCATCCATTACATTCATATAACATCAAAATCATCACATAATTTTCAGTTTAACAAATATGATCAGAAAATTGAAATTACTCATTTTCATGCTTTAAATCCCAAAATTCAATATTAATCCAATTAATCTATAACACCAACCAAAGTCACCAAATATGAATGACCGGTGCATTCACACGCGTATAACGCAAGGGCACGTATCGTTCAAGTAGTATAAAAATATCGATCCCACGAGGACTTAATTTCTACTGTAGTTATTAATTATTGATACTATTTATTTACATGTATCTAATTATAGAAAGAAGATGATGATTGCTTTTGGTTGGTTGAATGTGGATTTGCTAATTAAAATAAAAACAGACTCAAAAGAAAATACTAAGGAAAAGAAAAGACTCAAAGATCTAGGGTCGTGACTTCACACAATATTATTCTAAAGATGAATTGATTCTCTTACATATGTGTAATAAATTAGTCTGCTAACCTGGAACACGAAAATATGCAAAAGCCTCTGTCGATGGTCAGACGCAAATACCCAATATAACCCAATTGAACCATATGTCTATGTCAACCAAATTACCTGGATTCATTAAGATCAAGTTCCAATTGTGGCTACCCCGCTCGACAGGTATATGTCTATCCTGTAAGGAAATCTATTAAAGAGTTATCTATCCTCAAGGAAGATCGTGAGCTATTGAATCTAAGGCTGAAACCTAAAATCTCTCTGTCAAGTTCATTTTAAGTTTACCAAATCAATCTTATTAATGACCAGTTAACAACAAGCATTAAGCTTAAGACTCAATAAACAAACTAAAGAATTACCCATAAAAAGAAAATCAATTATTAAGTGTGTGGATATTATGTTTCATCATTTCCCTAGTATAAAAATAAAATGATGGGGGTTGGGGGATCCACTTTTACTATTTCTAATTTAGAAATCTCCCTTATTATAATACAGAAATTATCTGTGATATTACTAACCGACCATATAAGTGGTATTTTCATTAAGTCAGATTTTATTTTAGTCCAACCAGCCATAAAGGCGGTATCATTAATTGTCCATAAACCAGCCATATAGGCGGTAATTATCTGTCACCTAAAGACCGGCCATATAGGCGGTGTCACATTATGTCAAATAAATAAAATCAGCCATTAATACGGTAATCCTTTTAATTTGAATTATAATTTCCATATTATAATTAAGGGATATTAATATAAATTAAAATAATAAAAGTTTCACCCTTCCCTCAGCGGAAATCTAACTACTAAACATAAAAGAAAATAGAAGAAAAAGAAACTACTACTGTTACTGAAAATAAAAATGCATAAATTAAATTACTAAAAATAAACACACAAGATGCAATCCTTAAATTCCTTACAAATACCTAAGGAAAGCATGAGAATTACAAATGAAATGGCTTAGTATTTATAGGAAAATCTAAAGGCTTCCACTAATTTCTCCACCAATTGCTCCACGAATTGCTCCACCAAACATGCCACAAGACACTCCACATAACACTCCACCAAACATGGCACAAAACACTCCACCAAACATGGTGTAAGTTTGACAATTTTTTATATTTTTGATAATGACTATAGTAATTACTCAAAATACTCTAGATTATTTATCCATTTCGGCCTTCCAAACTTCAGAATTCGAAAATATTTAAATCTTTAAAGTTGTAGATCTTTGAGTCTTCTTTAATATACAACTTGAATCTGCTCAATCGGATATCGGATGAAAAATTTATGGCCAAAATACAAAACATGCGCAAAATTGGAATTTAGGACTGCACTTCGTGACGCGTATAGTAAAATTTCATTTTTGACCTTATTTCCTCTGGATTTCATCGTTTTATCCCCGAGTTGGTTCCATTAAGTCCCAATATTATTTTTATCTACAAAATAAATAAAAACACATTAAAACGTTCATAAAACTCGAGAAACTAAACAAAATATTAAGTTAAATGAGTGAGAAATAGTGATATAATTACCACTCATCAATGAACAACTCAAGAATAATTCTAGGTGTCATAAGAACGGTCATAATACTTTAGAATAGCAACTCATCAATAATTGATTGATTTGGACAATAATTACGCTAATTACTTCCAAATCTATTTCACACATGCAAGACAACTTCCAATCCATCGTCCACAACCAAAAGCCCCAAAAATTTCAGATTTGAAGGAACCCTAGAACATTTATAAATCACCAAGAAACAAGAAATCAAATTTCTAAACTTATGGTTTAAGTGGATTACCTTTAATCACTTGCTTCCTATGCCTTTTTCTTGATTTTTTCCTTCAAATCTTCATGGAATCATCAAGCAAAGTTGAAACCCATTTTGTCTTTGAGACTTTTGTCCATGGAATAACTTGGAAGAAGATGAAAATAATTTTTCAATTAAAAACCCCTTTGACCGAATATATGAAGGCATTTTTGTCCAATTTGAAAAATTAATCAATTAAATAAATCATACTTTATGTTATCCAATCAAATTAGAACACACATAAAGAATAATTAAAGCAAGCCAAATGTACCAATAATAATTAAACAAATTCCATAACATTTTATCCAAATAATTAATTAATGTAATTATTATTATATATCTATTTTTATTTACAATAAATAACAAATACATATATTTATGACATGTGTCAAAATCTCATTTGGCGAATAATTATTATGTATCTAATCGTATTATGTATCAAATATAAATACACAATAATTATTATCGAACAAAATCCACTAATACATGTGTCATCGTTTAACCGATTAAATGATCCGAATTAACTCACTTAATCCGAAGAAGTATTATGAATAATCTGTATTATTCATATCGAGTTGCCCAAGTGCTCAAAGAGTACACTTCATATTGTAGGAGTTCTAAGTTTAGGTTTATAAGTCACGAAATCAAATTTCGTGTCCATAATTCACTCATTCATGAATTACGACGACTACAGATAATCTCGCTAAACTATAAAAGTTGAGGTCACTGCATACGTATAATCTCTCCGTCACATGTCATCCGTATTATACCTGGGATATAGATCAGAACGTCAAATTCGTTCAGCATAATACAGTCGACTTTCGATTTATGATCTCTAAATAACACTCAGAATTGATTTCCGATGTTACACCATGGCCATGGATTTACTAGATCGTAAACACGTGAGGATGTCTATGCCCTGTACACAGGACTGACGGATCCTATCTTGATACTCACAGGATATCATGAGCATTAGTCCACACCCAACGAACAGGTGAAGGTCTGATCATGACTAGATCATTGATGTGACTGCCATCAAAGTATGGAGGATAACTCATATATCTACAGTGGTATCTTAAGTCGAATGACCACTATGCTCGCTCAACTCGAGAAGATTCCAATTGACATTGGTGTACCATATATTAAGAAATTTTTAGTGATTCATCCAGTGTCTTATCAAATAAACATCTACATGTCTATACGAGTCTCCCGAGATTCATGGTTCATTGTGATAAATCATCGGACCAAGTCACGATATACGACATGTACTGGTCTCAGTGGATTTACTAATCGATCTGTGTTAGCAAACCTTGACCAGGAACTTTATTTAAGGACATGCATCTTATAGTGCGCTTCCCAATGTCAATTACAAACTACGTCGTAACTGTGCACTGTACTGTAAATCCTAGTGTCTTTGTCTAATATACACGTATCACTAAACCAGATTTAGTTTCGATCTAATAGTAACTAGATACCTAATCGTAATTAGATTGAATAAGTGTATAAAAGATAAGGGTGTTACCATTAAATTAAGTAATATTATAGAAAATATATTTGTTCGTATTCATGAATCGGATATAAAATATGATCTGGATTGGGACTCCGAGCACCAACCCTAACAAACAGTTTGTGATTGCATAATGGATGCAATACATAAAAAAATGTCTCTACAAGATATATGTAGATTAACAAGAGGGACGATGAGATGAAAGCCGTAAGTAAACATGAGATGAAATTAGCAAAAATACAGTAATTCTTTACGTAATAGCTCTTTATAACTTGGGATGATCACCAATATGTATTTTTGGAATAGTTCTTTGTTATCATTGTTGTATGATTTATTTTGTACACCAATTAATAATTATATTACTGATCGGAAACCTTAATATAGTAGAAAAATAAAACACACAAGCGATCAGTATACAATCAAATGACATTCATTATCCAAAACGGAACGTAATACAGATTCTTTATGGACAGTCACACACATTATCAGAAAGAGAAAATATATTACACATTCTTTACAGGTAATCGCATTCTATATCAAAAATGAAAATCACGTTACAAATTTCATATAGTCCATTTCACCTATAATCAGAAACATAAATCAGAATGCAAACACCATAAACCGATCTTATTCGTTAGCAGATGCGGAAATCAGAATGTAAATTCCTTAAAAACAAATACATTTATTATCAGAAACAGAAAACACAACACAAATTCCTTACAGACAAACCTATTCTTTACCAGTAACAGAAGAGACAAAGCGGATTCCTTATAAACAAACATATTCATTATCATAATAAAAAATCACACTAAAAACTATATACAGAATCCTCCAAATACAAGGAAAAATCTAAACTGAAAAATATCATCATAACATAGGATCTCCATGATCCAACTCAACATAATATCCATGAAGAAAATACAACATCCTCAGTAACAAATAAAGGCTCAATGCCTAACGTTAGACAACAAATTCTTCCAAGAAAATACATAACTAGAATTATAGTCTCAAAACATAACAAAGACACTGTACTGTTGGCACAACCTTTCTCTACTGGCAGGAAATGATGACGAAACAGCAGATGGAAAGGATAATCTACTAAACTGCTAAACCTGAAATGATAAGGAAAGGGTTAAGCTCACGCTTAGTGCAATGGATCACAGCTTAGTGCCGTGGATAAACAAGTAACAATGTGGATCGAATAAGTATTTCATACTATAAATAAGTACATAAAGCTGTAAATCAATAAATTCAACATTTACTTGAAATCATAATCTCATTTCTCATAAAACTCATACTGCTCAAGAATACTCTGAATAATAAAGCTGTTTATTCATCTATATGCACACTATCGTGACAATACGGCAAAGCTGGCAACATGGGGCATCCCCACGGCAATAACTGGCATCCAGAGCAAAACTGGCAACATGAGACCTCATCTCACGGCAAATAAACTGGCACATATATGTACACGGGGTGCATCCTAACATAAAAATCATTTCCAAAATTCATGCCCATATATCTCAAATCATGCAAGTTTCTCATATATCACAAACACATGATTTCAACATAATCAATATTTGATCCATACCTTATAGCAAAAATATAAACTTTCTAAAAACAAAATCATTTAATGCATTACCTTAAAATTAATTTAAGAAAACATACATACTATATACTTTTGAAAACATCAATGTTACAGGCTTATCCACGCACCTAGTGAGCTGACTACAGATAAAGGAATTAGGCAGCAGGACCGTCCCTGCTTACGGTATCACGACCACCTAAAAGACAAAAGAATTTACTATAAGGAACATAATCCTAACTAGAATAGATGAAAGAATATGCAAGAAACGTGATTCGGCCGCTCTCGCAAACTTAACGAAAATTAAGATTCGGAGGTCCGTTACTACTCAAAAAGGTCTGAAAATCACGGAGGAGACTCGGGAAATCGGCACGAAGATTCCTTCCGGCGCGTGGTGGCCACGCGCCGTTCGCCCAGGCCGCGCGTGGGCCTCACGCGCCGCCACATAAGGCACGCGTGAGCGCCATGCTCAGGTCGGATGAAGAAAATTCCGACGGCCGAGCGTACCTCTCCTCATCCCGGTTCTAATGCCGCTGATGGTTCGTCGATCGGAGTTCCGGATCAACGGGAAATCAAGAAAAACCACAAAAAGTTTCTTACCGAGATCTCTACAAAAATTGGGAGTTTCCCGAGATGAAACCACCACCAAAATGATCCTCTCGACGAGATCTACACTTTTCCTTAAAGACTCTGTCGGGTTTGAACTTTGGATCGGCCGGATCGGGACCAAAACCTCTATTTTCTCTCTTTTTCTTCTTTTCTCTTTCTTCTCTCTCTCTCGCCTGCTCTCTGTCTATTCTTCTTCTTTCTTTTTCTTTTTTTTTTTAAAGGGTGGCTACTGTGGTTTGAAAATAGGGTTGTGTGTGTGCAAAATATATACTTACTTGGCGAATATCAATTGCCACCCTAAACTTGTCCTTAACCACATTTTTAATTCCAACTTCCACAAACTTAATAACTTAGTCCTTAAATTTCCACCCACCAAAAATAATAAAATAAAAATATGGGTAAAAATAATTTGGGGTGTTACAACTCTCTCCCCCTTAAAAATAATTTTGTCCTCGAAATTCACATACCAGAGGGTGGAAACAAATGAAGATATTTATTCCTCATGTCTTCCTCACGCTCCCAAGTAGCTTCCGCTTTCGAGTGTTTACCCCATAAGACTTTTACCAATGGAATCGTCCTGCTTCTCAGCTGTCTCAACTCTCTAGCCAGAATTCTCACTGGTTCTTCAGCATAAGTCAAATATTCTCTCAACTCAATCTAAAAGTAATAGTCGCATTCCTTCCAATCTTTTTTTTTTAAACCCGTGCCACTACTTACAAACCAACTATCCCATCACCTAAAGAAAAGGCTCCACCTATGGTCCTGCACAGACAACAGCTGTAAAGAGCTTTTAGCAATTTACGCAAAATCCACCTTCTTAAGTTTCCCACTATTTAAAAGAAGATTTGCAGGTCCCTCAAATATCTGCTTTACATCTAATCAGCTCGACAATTATTATCCCTTCCAATTATGCATGGATACTGTGAAAGTATCTTGTCATGAAGAATTATTGGTATCTCTCTCTATAAAGAGATGCACGAGTTCTTAAGGAATTACTCAAAAACTTCTTCAATGGCATCCTCATCTGCCAATCCTAACCCCTATTCAAGATCTGTCAGAGCTAAGGTGATATACCAAAAGCTTTGTAAATGGCCAGTCATTGATCGAGCAGTTATAGATTCTAAATATGTCCGAGACCTTTGGAGAGATATCTACGATTGTCTCCATGAAGCTACATCCGCTCTTTTGCCTAAAGAGGTTGCAATGGATATCGTGGCAAGAGTTCCTACCAATTTTATGAGGTGATGTTACATTCTTAGAACCATTTGGAATGGAAAAACAGATGGTTTAATCCAATACAAAAATAATTCAGCGATTGTTCATTGTGGATATCACAGATTCCACTCCACAGTTTTCATCAACAGTCATGATTTCTTCAATCATTGCCAGTGGAGTCTCGGCACCTTATTTGAACTCGGTTTCCTAAATGGATTTATTCTTGGACCAAGTCCAATCCATCCCAACTATCCTGGTATCTCAGAAGATAGCATTGGTGAGCTTCCTCCATTCATCAGTAATATTTTGTATCGATGGTATAAACACTAAAAAAGTATTACTGTCTGGATCGAAACCATTACCCCAGAATGGTCGAATGACTATTCGCTCGTTTACCACCCAATTCATCTTATAAGAATCATACCATCACGTCAACTCACTAATTGGAGACTCATAAGTTGGCCATCTAGACCAAAGCTTAGAGTTTACTATGGATACGATGATATTTTCCCAGAAGAGATTACTTCCCATCATTCCTGTGATCTTAGAGCTCTTTCCGCAGACTCAGTCCGTCGAAGTCTAGAAAGCAATACCATGATAAAGACTGGCAAATCTTCACTACTATCGAAGAATCATATAGAAGCATCGTTCAAGGCTACAACAAAATCAAGTTTCCTGACAGTCTCGAAATTCAAATCATCGACGGCCTCATTCCAATGTCTCTACGCGCGAAACGTCAATGAGAAGATTATCAATTCGAAGATGATCATGTCCTTGCAACACAACCCAGTTGTTATATTCCATAATGTAATCATAAATATTGATTAATTAAATATGAGTATCAACAAGGTCTTCTTTCTCATCTCTTAAACACCAAAGTTCTAATGTCTTCGACCTACTAACTCACAACGATGTTATAACTGCGACAGAAGGTTCATGTTAGGTACAACCATAGAAATCACGTCAGATTCAGCTATAGGAATAACGATGGGGCAACTGTCGAAACTACTGGAGGTATAGGTCTAGAACCCTTGTTATCCTCAACAATCAGATGAACATCATCTAAAGCTATATCAAATTCAAGATCTATCGACTAAGTATGGGGTATCTCTATACTATTACTCGACATTCTCACGCATCACCAAACTATACCTCTCCCACGTTAAATACCAGTACCACAGCCATGTCCAGACATTTTCCTACGGAAACAAAACTACCATTTATCAGCTTACTCAGTCAAAAGTCGATACACATTGTGGCATTTCTGTTCATCAGTCAATCTCATCAGTTCAAAAGCCTTCTCAACTCTATCCAATAAATTTCCAGCTACAATGAGATCCTTCTTTCCATCAAACTCAACAGCTCCATTTTCTTTCACTCTTTTAGCAATATTATCCTCATTAACTATAAGAGCTACCTGAGCTGGACCATGACCCCATGCTGGAGGGTAGAAATACGAATAAGGGTAAGCACCATGGGGAACATTACTGCTAGGATGATGATGAACTGGAGTACTATCTCCGAAAACCGAGGCTAGCGAATCCCCTACAACAGAATTAGGGTTCCCTTCAAAGGTTTCCCCATCATAAGAATTAACCTCCTCATCAACTGGAGGTGCCCTAGAAGGTTGGCCAACATTTGCTATCCTACGAGTACAGACTCGACCTGCACCTCGAACTCTGAGACGCGGAGGCATCTAAAAACACATGAAAGATGTCAACCGCTAAAAGACATAGAATAACTGATAAAGAAAAAGTAATGTCTACAGAATCTATGAACCCTGGGCTCTGATACCATTAATTGTCACACCCGTCCCCTTAGGTAGGGTAGGGGTGAGACGAAAACTAGAAACTGGCAGAGTTTCCCCTGTAATATGGACTAATCCTCCAAATACAAGGAAAAATATAAACTGAAAAATATCATCATAACATAGGATCTCCATGATCCAACTCAACATAATATCCATGAAGAAAATACAACATCCTCAGTAACAAATAAAGGCTCAATGCCTAACGTTAGACAACAAATTCTTCCAAGAAAATACATAACTAGAATTATAGTCTCAAAACATAACAAAGACACTCTACTGTTGGCACAACCTTTCTCTACTGGCAGGAAATGATGACGAAATAGCAGATGGAAATGATAATCTACTAAACTGCTAAACCTGAAATGATAAGGAAAGGGGTAAGCTCACGCTTAGTGCAATGGATCACAACTTAGTGCCGTGGATAAACAAGTAACAAGGTGGATCGAATAAGTATTTCATACTATAAATAAGTACATAAAGCTGTAAATCAATAAATTCAACAATTACTTGAAATCAAATCTCATTTCTTATAAAACTCATACTGCTCAAGAATACTCTGAATAATAAAGCTGTTTATTCATCTATATGCACACTCTCGTGACAATACGGCAAAGCTGGCAACATGGGGCATCCCCACGGCAATAACTGGCATCCGGAGCAAAACTGACAACATGAAACCTCATCTCTCGGCAAATAAACTGGCACATATATGTACACGGGGTGCATCCTAACATAAAAATATTTCCAAAATCCATGCTCATATATCTCAAATCATGGAGTTTCTCATATATCACAAACACATGATTTCAACATAATCAATATTCGATCCATACCTTATAGCAAAAATATAAACTTTCTAAAAACAAAATCATTTAATGCATTACCTTAAAATTCATTTAAGAAAACATACATACTATATACTTTTGAAAACATCAATGTTACAGGCTTATCCACGCACCTGGTGAGCTGACTACAGATAAAGGAACTAGGCAGCAGGACCGTCCCTGCTTACGGTATCACGATCACCTAAAAGACAAAAGAATTTACTATAAGGAACATAATCCTAACTAGAATAGATGAAAGAATATGCAAGAAACGTGATTCGGCCGATCTCGCAAACTTAACGAAAATTAAGATTCGGAGGTCCGTTACTACTCGAAAAGTTCTGAAAATCACGGAGGAGACTCGGAAAATCGGTACGAAGATTATGTCCGACGCGTGGTGGCCACGCGCCGTTCGCCCAGGCCGCGCGTGGGCCTTACGCGCCGCCACATAAGGCGCGTGTGAGCGCCACGCTCCGGTCGGATGAAGAAAATTTCGACGGCCGAGTGTACCTCTCCTCATCCCGGTTCTAATGCCGCTGACGGTTCGTCGATCGGAGTTTCGGATCAACGGGAAATCAAGAAAAACCACAAAAAGTTTCTTACCGAGATCTCTACAAAAATTGGGAGTTTCCCGAGATGAAACCACCACCAAAATGATCCTCTCGACGAGATCTACACTTTTCCTTAAAGACTCGGTCGGGTTTGAACTTCGGATCGGCCGGATCGAGACCAAAACCTCTATTTTCTCTCTTTTTCTTCTTTTCTCTTTCTTCTCTCTCTTGCCTGCTCTCTGTCTCTTCTTCTTCTTTCTTTTTCTTTTTTTTTTTTTTTAACGGTGGCTGCTGTGGTTAGAAAATAGGGTTGTGTGTGTGCAAAATATATACTTACTTGGCGAATATCAATTGACACCCTAAACTTGTCTTTAACCACATTTTTAATTCCAACTTCCACAAACTTAATAACTTAGTCCTTAAATTTCCACCCACCAAAAATAATAAAATAAAAATATGGGTAAAAATAATTTGGGGTGTTACATACAGTCATCATAGATCATAGTATACGATAATCTTCTAATAAAATCCAACTTATACAGAAATAAATTTTTCTAAAATCAAAAGTTTTCAAAAATAGAATCAATCAGGCATCCATTACCCAAGTCGTTCGCAAAGACTGGGCAATATCCGAACAAGACCATGTCGACAAATAGTAGCGATCGGCCATTTTCTAATCATCTGGACCTCAGAAACGCGCCACAAAGGGTTAGAGATGACAAAATCTGGACCCAGACCCAAGTCAAGGTCCGGAAATGATTGAAAAAATTATCTGGATCCAGATTCGGATATATTCAGTGCGGGTCCGGGTATACCTGGATTCAGATTCGGGACCCCTATAAAAATAAAAAATAAATAAATTTATCAATTAATATGATAAAAATTCTAAATTGTCACAAATTAAAATTTATTAAAAAAAAAAAAACTTAAATTCATTAATATATAATTAAAATTAATCGGATTTATGTAAAAAATTATCAATTAACTTCATAACATATCTTAAATTATATTTATTTTTTTAATAATTTTTTAAAAATTAACCGAATCCGGATATCTGAATCTGAAATTATGTGAACCCGGATTTGGACTTGGATCCATACGGGTCTTTAAAATCAAGACCCGCGTCCACAAAAATATATTACGAACCCGGGTCTTTCGGATCCGGGTGAAATTTTCATCTCTACGAAGGGTTAAAATCCATAAAAAAATCATAAAAGTACCACCATTAAGGGTGACAATTTGGGCCAGGATTCATTTATTCGTTCGATTCAATTCACTTTAAAGCGAATACGGGTATGAAAATAGATTCATTTAATAAATGATTCAATTCGATTTGATTCGTTTATTAAACGAATCGAATACAAATTTAAGCTCATTGATTCATTTAGGATTTGTTTTATTATTTTATTTAATAGTTCTTATTATTTTTCAATTAAGATTCAGGAAATTATAGCTAATTATCATAGAAAAAGTAATACCTTCGATATTTGGAGAGGTATTTTTAGTAAATATATTAATTAAATATTCCATATGTTATATTTAAGAAGAATTAATGTAAATCAAGTGTGGTAAATTATTTTATTAAATAATATCATGAGGAAATGAATATTCGTATTTGATTCATTTAATAAACGAATTGAATATGAATCCATCATATTTTGATTTAATTCGTTTAGGATTCGAGTAAATTTGATTCGTTGATTCATTTTGTCACCTCTAAGCTCCATCAATAATAACAAAATAATTGTCATCCATAATACATCGATGTGAAAAATATTAAATTATTGATCCTTACTCTCTTCCTAACCTCCTGGATAGTCAACATATTCATAGACACCAACGTTACAATCCTAGGTGGATACAAAACACCTCTATCACTCACATCCTCCAAAGGTGGCATCTCATCTTATGGTTCCCCATATGTGGAATCTAACCCGCCATCTTGACCAATAATCGAAGTTAGCTTACTAGGGAACTGTGATGCAATGTAACCCTTTACATTCACTTGAACATTGTACATCTATAGTCCTAAGCACCATAACTTCATATTTCAACTTCGATTTAGAAATTTCTGCAACCTTATTTTCTTCATTATCTCACTTACCATTCCATAAAGATGATGATTGTGACAAATATCTAGAGGTCGATTTCCTTCTTAGTTTCCCCTTGACCTTGATGGACATATATAACATCTTCTCTAACTCTATGTAATGGTGCAACTTCATTATATTAGTTATTTCTCTATCCAATCCACCCAAAAAAACATCTCCATAGTGGCCTATATATCCTCCACTTCATTTTCACTAATCATAGCAATCTTCATCTTTGTGTAATAATCCTCGACACTCATAAATTCTTGATAAAGATTCTGTAACTTTTGGTACAACTCTCCATAGTAGTGGCTAGGTATAAATCATTTCATCATGAGAGCCTTTAATTCTGACCAACTCTCAATAGGCCACTCACGGTCCTTTCTTTTGCTAGTGACTAACCTATCCCTCCAAATCAGAGCAAAATTAGTGAACTCAATAACTGCCAATTTAAGCTTCTTGTCTACTCAATAATTATGACAATTGAAGATTAGCTCGATTTTCTTTTCCCGCTCAAGATATGATTTTAGGTCATTTCTTCCTTGGAATGAAGAAATTTTCATCTTAATACTCCTCAAATCTCCAACTACTTCATCCCCCACACTGTGTTATCTTTGATCGTCATACAAATGCCTATCTCTTTGCTTATGATCTCTATCAAGTTGTCTATCTTTCCTCCCATGCCTCCATTCATAAATCATATCTTGAGGCCTATATTGTTAGCAACACAATCGCATGATGGATTTTGATGACGTCAACACTTGGAGTCTTCGATGCGTATCAGCGAGACATTACAAAAAGATGTCGAAGCACGTTGGTGTTGAAGACCATGAATGTGAATACTAGTAACAAAATAAAGACAATCTTACTTAGTTTCAGCTTAGATCTTTAAAATGTAATATGAATTATTTATCTAAGTATCTAATCTCATAGGACACATGCACATTCATATAGATGCATTAGAATTATGTGCAAAATATTTTAAACTTCAAATCACGTATTTTATACTATAACCGGCATACTGGTGCCATACCGGTGACGATACGGTCTAATGCATTGTTTTGATGCTCTCTGGAACCAGCACAAGTCAAACTGGTCCCATATCGGTTTACCATACCGATGTTCCTGGAGATTGCATAGCTATAAGAACTGGCATGCATCAAACCGGCCACCATACTAGTGAGCCTATGCCTTTCATACATACTAGAACTGACACGGACCATACCGTTTCATATACCGATGTCAGTGAGCCTATCGATGTAGCAAGCTCACTAGAACCGGTGAGGACCAAACCGGTCCCCATACCGGTGATCATACCGGTCATAACAGATATATTCAAATGATAATATAGTCATTGCAATATCAGACTGGTATACTTGTGTCTGGAGACCGGTATACCGGTTTCAGACAGATGAATTGGGGTTGTTTTGCATTTTATTATAAATAGAGTCACAATTCATTTTTTACAATGTTAGAGAACCTTCATACATCTTACAATAAGGCACAAATAGAGAGTTTCATTAATCTTCATAATCATAAACTCTCATACATCAAGTTCATACACTACACCTTCTTAATCTTTAGTAGTGAGTTTAGAACACTTGGGTAAGCAACTCACACTTAGAATTTGTATTATATTTGTGAGTACTCAAGTGTGTTTACAAATCTTTTTATCAAACACTTGTAGTTGTAAAGGTTCGTGAGTGAGCCTACGTAGAAAACTCATTGTATGAGGTTTATGAGTGAGCCTATATCTAAAACTCATTGTAAGAGGTTTGAAGTGAACTTAGTCCCTAAAAGTCTTGGTTGCGGGTGAGCCACCGAAAACTCAATTGTAAGTTATGGACTCAACTTAGTGGAAATCTTCAATCACGACTTGGGGGGGTGGATGTAGGCATAGTTGGCCGATCCACTATAAATCACAGTGTCATTTTATTTAACCCTTAAACTATTTACTTATTGCAAGTTTGATTATTTATGTGTTTATTATTATTCAGAAACTTGCATATAGATGATACATTGAGATAGAGAAATTCGACCTAAGTTTTAATCGGTAAATCTAGTTAAAATCGGAAAAGAATTTTATTTTCGTATTATTAGACAATAACCCAATTCACCCTCTCTTGGGAATATAGAGTTTTGTGTTGTTAGTGCTTGTAGGTAATTTCAATTGGTATCAGAGAGAGATTTTCTCAACAAAAACTTAACCGTCTGAGAAAGCGATCATGACATCTACAAGCAACTCATCAAATATTACCGAAGGAATTTCAACCACTAAACCTCCATTCTACACCGGAACCGATTATAATTATAAGAAAATAAGGATGTTAAACTACCTTCTAGCCGTTGATGTGTAATCTTTCAAACTAATCACACAAGGTACAAGAATGCCAATGAAGAGGGATAACAATGGTATTGAGATTCTTAAGCCACATCTAGAATGGACCATGAGGATATCAAACAAGCCTCTATATATGTCAAGGCACTCAACCAACTTCTTTGTGCTATTGATCGGAGTCAAATTAACAAGCTTCCAGATTTTGGAAATGCATATGAATTGTGGAAGTCTTTAGAAATGGTCAATGAGGGCACAAGCCAACTGGATATGTCAAAAATCAACTGGTTCATGTACGAGTTGGATAACTTCAAAATGGAAGTCGGTGAAGAGATTGAGCAAATGATGTCAAGGTTTACAATGATTGTAAATCAATTTAGTGCTCTAGGGAAAATCATTAACCTAAGTGATCAAGTGAAGAAAATTATCATGTCACTCCACTACAAGAATTAGACCATTTAGCATCGAATTATTTCGACGCCATAAGTGAAGGTTTTGACGCAAAAGACATTTAGCGTCGAAAAAATTAGACGCAAAAAATGGACGATAAAATGTCGACGACAATCACTTTTAGCGTCAAAATAATTAAATGCGACGCTAAAAAATAGTATTCTGCGTCCAATTTTTTTCGACGCTAAAGTAAATTGTCCGACGCTATATGTTATATTTGGTGACAAAATAATTCGACGCAAAAATCCAAACTTTTAGCGTCGAAAAGTGTCGACGCTAAAGTATATTAAAAAAGTATTATATGTAAGCTTACAACGACCATTTTTGTTACTATTAGCGTCGAAATATTCGACGCTAAAAGTGACTTTTAGCGTCGAAACTTGTCGACGCTAACGTATATTAAAAAAGTATTATATGTATGCTTACAGCGGCCATTTTTGATACTATTAGCGTCGAAATATTCGAAGCTAAAAGTAAAAAAATTATTTTTTTAAAAATTAGTAATTTACTTATTTTTTGGTCTAAAATATTTAATTTAGTTGAAAAAAAATGTAATTAATAACAAAATGACGAAATATTATATTGAAATTTGTTTTAGAAAAAAGAAATATTATATTAAATCTATTGTTCAAAATATTTATACAAAACCAAATATAAAATTAATTGCTACTGTGATGGGGGGACGCTCGAGCCCGATGCACCCTGACTCATTGAGGCCTCGAACATCTGACGGAAAACTTGCATTTACTGTTCCAACTGCTCCATCTTCTTCTCGTGGTCCACTGTGACCTATTGTAGCTTCTCCTTGTCTGCTGCAGCTCGTCTCGGGTGCTGGGTAGCTCGTCTTTGGTGGTGACTAACTCGTCTCGAAGAGAGACATTGTCCGAATTACCACTATTGCGTGCAGATGACGTTGGCTTCTTACGAGTGCCAAGGCCAACGTTGTAAGCTGTCTGATTCTTGAAAACCAATTGCGACAGCTGCTCATCTGGTATGGGGTCGGACCCTGTCTCCTGAGTTTGATGTTGGAGTTCCATCATTTCGTTCTGTTTCAAAAAATAAGTTAATATTAGAATTTGAGAAAAAAATTAACATATATAATATTAATTATTTTATTTTAAAATTGAAACTTACATAGCAGCGTTCAGCTTCTTCATTTATCCATTTGTTCTTCTCATTGTAATGCGTCACACGAAAAAAAATCTGGAAATGATTGCACCTCACCTGTGCTACTCTGTTATAAACATAAAATAAATTCATATTATTCCACATTAGTAAAAACAATTAACTGTTAAATTTTACGTTAGGATATATTTACCTCAGAATGTTCGGCACGATGTTGGATAAATGGCTTTGAACCTCCACGGTGGTTAAAACGCAAGTGACTTCGATTTTCCGCATTTGCGTGACATTTATCCTGGATTTACCTGAGGGGGTTTTTAGAGGGTGAATCTGGTAACGCAGCGGAAGCGCGTGAAAATCCAATTTTCAGATTTCAAAACTTTTTCTCGGATTAATTAAATAAACATATTTATTTAATATTCCAATAATCAAATTATGAAATAAAATTCAATAAATCATATTAAGTGAATTTACCAAATTACCCTTACTTTGGTATTTTGTCCATTTTAGTCCGAAATTGATCTAATCAATTTTGAATGATTCTCAATCATTTTTAAGATGAACTTAGCATGTTCAAAACATCAAAACACCAAAAGAACCAAAATCCCCAAATTTCCCTCACAAGGCCGAGAACCTCCTTTAGGTTCCATTTTGTGCATTTTGCACTTTCATGCTTCAAGACACATCCAAATGATATCCAATCAACATGAAACTTTATATGCATCATATAAACACATAAATACACAACATATATGAAAACCCCCAAATTTGGAATTAGTCATGAACCCTAATTTTTCAATTTTCACAAATTGGACAAATTAGACCAAATACATTAAATCAATTACTTCAATCATCATTCTTCCATCCAATCCAAGTCTCAAAACAATGAAACAACTCAAGATCAAATCTAGGTCATTTAAGAGTGGGTCAATAACTCTAGATTAGCAACATGGTTTCAAAAACCTTAAAAGAATGATTATAACTACAATAGTTACAAGCTTTCTTCATCACACATGCTCAACACTTTCAACCAAATTTCCATCATCAAAAACACAAGAAATAATGAAAAGAATAACTTAAGAACATCACAAGATATTTCCTAGATCCTAAGGAACAAATTCCTTTCTAATAGTAAGTTTGAAAAACTTACAAAATCCAAGCTTTTCTTTAAGTTTTTCCTTTTCTCCTTCACTTGCTTTCTTTGTTTTCTTTAATGGTGTTTCTTGTAAAGTGTATTAGGTTAGCCAAATGAAAAGAAAATGAAAAAAACAATATATACTTGGACAATATTTTACCTTGGCCGAAATTCATAAGGCCAAATACAAGTATATTAATTTCATTTTTCATTTCAAATTCATTTAAACAACTTGCATAAATATCTAAAACACTTTAATAGATATTAAAATAAGTCAACAAAGGCAACTAATCATTTACTTTAAATATCCTAATGTAAGATATTTATATTTTAATTAATTTAATCATTTAACAATTAAATAATTAATTAATTAATCAAATACAATATATTAAATATATGTATAATATTTACATTAAATATTAAAAACATATATTCATTAGGATATAAGTCAAATAACTCATTTTGACTATTAATTAATGTGTATTTAAATTAATCAAGTATTAAATGTAAATACACAATAATTAGGCAAATGACTATCTAGTCCTTTTAGCACGTATATTGCGTTTAACCTTTAAACGACTTTATAAATAATCAATATTATTTATTAATGTTGCTCTAGTGCTCTACGAGTATGTTTCATTATTGAGACTCTCTAGATTCAGGTATATCCGTCACGAAATCTAATTTCGTGTCCATAATCTATCCACCCGTAGATTATGACGATCACGGATAATCTCGCTGAACCATACAGGTCGAGGTCATGGCAAATGTATAATTCCTCCGTCACAGGTATCCGGATAAATCCCAGAGATATAGATGTAAACGCCAAATCTCTATCGGGATTATCCAGTCGACTATTCTATTAGCAATCTAAAAAAGAATGTTTAGAACTAGCTTCTAAACTTTACCACGGGCCCATGGTTTTATCTGATTACTAATCATATGGACTACCTATGCTCTGATACACAGAACTGACGGATCCTATCTTGATACACATAGGACACCCTGAGGATCTATCTACACCCAACGAACAGGCGGAGGTCTGATCTAAATAGATCGGTGACGTGACTGCCGTCTAAGCGTAGAAGATGTCTCATGTGCCCACATGGCATCTCAAGTCTAAGAATCACAAGTGCTACTCAACCCAAGAAGATTCTTATTGACGCTGGTGTACCATCCATTAAGAATCTTCGGTGAGTCGTTCAATGTTTATCCGCTATCACCTACACGTCTATACTAGTCTCCAAGACTTATGGTTCATTGAGAAACCATTGGAATCATATATTCCAGTATACGACATGTACCGGTCTCAACGGGTTTACTATACTGACCAAGTAGTGTAAACCTTGACCAGGAACTGTCTGAGAATGACAACGTCATGTCATGATACTACTCAATGTCCGTTGCGACGCTTTTGTAACTGTATCATGACTAATCATTCTAGGGTCTTTACGTCTTTACCATATAGAAAGATAGATTATATTATAGAAACTGCATATATTATTCATAATAATAATGTTTTACAGAAGTATTTAACAGAAATACAACCGGGAATTGGCGCTCTGAGCACCAACCCCAACATTACCAACACTGTAAGTACCGAAAACAAAACCAATTATAAACTTCCGTTTATTTCAAAATTTACCTCGTGTTTTTGCTAGACCAAAGCTCACATAAGAATGTCCAATCTTGTTCCTCTATAAAATCAGGCTTGTGTTGTGGAGCATTTGAAGGTCCATGTTCGTCGAATATTGGTTTCAGGACTTTTGTTCTAATCTTTATAACTTTCCCCCATGTGGTAGTCAAGATATTGTTGGACATTCACTTTGGTCAGATCGAAGTCGAACCATTCCTACATGCAAATTCGAGTGAAAATAAGTATAAAATCAAAATGTTAAATAACAAACACTATCGAAAACTTACAAGAAGCGAATGGAATAGCTGGTTCATTTTCGTCTCCCACGGTATCTTTCTCCAAGATACGTAGTTTTGGGGAACTTCATATCGAGCTATAGCTCCTATGGTTGTATTAAACGATGAATTATGTTCTCCGACTTGAGTGTGTCCATCATCTGATATCTCTATCCGGATACGGCCGTGAGCCTTAACGTACTTAGCTAACCCTAGGCCACAGGTGCGTCCTCGACCCTTCACTGTACTGGACTCACCTGTGCTAGCAGATAATTCACCAGGGCCAACTGGCCTTGCTGATGTAGATGGAGTCGCGTTAGCCCATTTGCGATTGCCCGGTGCCATCTGCAAAAACCTGTCGCATTAGCATCATCAATTTCATCGTCATCATCAAAGTAGCATCATCATCAAATTAAGATTCATCATCAAAACCCATCATCATTATGAAAGCATCTCGTTTTAGTTGAATTGTAAAATCCATGACCAAAACTTTTATATAACAAGTCTAAGAACATTATAGAAGCTAATAACTACTTTGATTGTGTAATCATCTTTTAGAGATTATACAATCATATTATTAATATTTGAATTGTAAAATCACCCTCAAGCTGGAACATACATATCAAATGCACTCATTCACCAAATTTATTACGTATGAAATCAAATGAGTACTTAGAGAGATTACACAATTGGAGCATACATATACATATTTGCTGCTGTTCTTGCCCAGAACAGCAACATTTGCTGCTGTTTGCTGCTGTTCTTGCTTGGCAACATCATCATCATCTCAAACTTGCACCAACTGTAAGTACTACTCTATAAAATTCATCATCAACATAAAAAAAAAAACACTCTATGAACTTCATCAAATTCATCCTCAATTTCATCAATCTCATCCTCAATATCATCAATCTCATCCTCAATTTCATCAAATTCATCCTCATCAACAAATTTAAATCAACAAATGAGACTTACCTGTAATTTTCCTTCGTTCTTCACTGTTGGAGAATTGAATAGGAGAGGGAGAATCGAGTTTTTGCTTTGAGCCGAGGAAGAAGAGAAGCACTGGTTTTAGGGATTTAAACGACATTTAGCGTCGAATTAATTGACTTTTAGAGTCGAAGTCTTCGACGCCAAATATAAGGCGGCTAATGAAAAAATTAGTGTTATTTTTTTGGGAAATTTAATTTTTATTTAGCGTCGAAATACAATAGTCGACGCTAAATGTAAGATATTTAGCGTCGAAATACAATAATTGACGCTAAATGTCTTACATTTAGCGTCGAAAAATAATCGACGCTAAATGTCTTTCATTTAGCGTCAACTATTGTATTTCGACACTAGATGTCTTACATTTAGCGTCGACCATTGTATTTCGACGCTAAATGTCTACCATTAAAAATAATAATTAAAACAAATATATCATAGTTATACTATTAATAATTACGTTAATATTTCAACCATATCTAAAGAGTAATTAAAATCAACAACCATACATTATAATCCATAAAAATTATTCATCAATCACACAAAATACTGTAACTTCATAATTAATCACTATTATCGTCGGTATTTGAGGATTCGTGACTGGAATCGAAGTCATATTCAGTGTCAAATTGTTCTTCACTTGCTACTTCAACGCTCACTTCAGAATGAGGAATTAGCTCAACGTCTGTACTAGCTCGAGTTAATGTGATATTTTCAGGAACGTTGACAGTTGGTCCAAAAAATATATGTTCAAGGAACTTCAAAATTGCCGGAGACTTCTTGTCTTTCATCTGATATGTCAACTCTATCTTTCTCCTGCGTGTCCCAAATGGCCCTATGTAGTAACTTTTCTACCACCATCCATCCAGTTCCTAACTTAGGATCAGGTATATATATCACTGAACGTGCTTGCGTACAAAAAATGTATGGATCATTCTTGTACAACAACGTTGAACATTAATTGACGTGAGATGATTACTAACTTGAATTCTCCTCTTTCTGGCATTTGTGTCAAACCACTTACATTGGAATAGCACAATATGTCGTCTAGGTCGATATATCAACTCAATGACCGATTGCAATACGCCGTAGAAGTCAATTACATCTGAGCCGTGTTCTCCTTGGACTACAATTCCAGAATTTTGAGTCACATGAGTAACATCTCGCTGTTCGGTTGGTATGAAATCTAACTCCGTTGACAATACATCCACTGTACTCATAAGCCTGCTTTTGAGGCCCATAAGCCATAGAAACCAACGAGGATTGCGAGTCCAATTGACCATTTTGCACTCTTGTTGTTAATCTGACAATGAAATATATGTGTTAATATAACAAACTGAAATGTCTAATGTTAGGATCAAAATAATATAAAATATTCTAATTTACAATTGTCTCAAACCATTTAGGAAATTCTTTTTTGTGGGTTTCATCAACATTATGGTCACCATCATATTGTAGCATTGTTAGATGTTGCCTACAATAAATTATCACGGTTAATGTATGGCAAAAATACAGTAATGATGCACCAGAAAAACTTACGTTAAATATGGTTGCACTTCATCACAATTACTCAATATAAACCAATGCGCACGTTGAACTTCCTGAAGGGTTAGTAATTTGACACTTACTGCCCCAAATGGTCTGCAATTTTGATGGAACACTGTGATATCTTGGTTATTACTTGCATCTCCATCATAGTTTCGTGGCCGACGATTAAAATGAGTTTCAATATTCTGCATGTACATCGACAAAATGTTATTGCTTCACTTATTATAAAACAGCTTCAGCTATTGAACCTTCAGGGCGTGCCTTGTTTTTCACATATTGTTTGTAATTTCCCAAAGCTCTGCAGATATGACAACAAGTTTGCATTAAAACTAAATTCTATGCACATAAAAACGGTTACAAATTTTCTTATATAAAACTAATATATATATATATATATATATATATATATATATATATATATAGTACCTCTCAATGGGATACATCCATCTGTAATGGACATGACCTCCCTTTCTAGCTTCAGCCGGTAAATGCACAGCCAGATGTACCATGACATCAAAGAAAGCAGGTGGCAAAATTCGCTCCAGCTTGCATAGGATTATCACGATTCCTCGCTCAAGGTTATCAATAACAGATGTGCTTAATGTCCTCTGACATAATTATTTAAAGAAGCCACATAGATCAAGTACGACGTCGCATACATTCGGGGGGAGATAAGGTCGAATGCCAACAGGAAGGAGAATCTCGAGCAACACATGACAATCGTGACTCTTTAATCCCGTTATTGTATCATCTCTGACCCAACGCCCAATATTGGATGCATAATTATCAGGGAATTTAACCATTTTCAGCCAATCACAGAATGATTTTCTCTCCGATTGATTGAGTACATAACTAGCAGGAGGCTTAATAAAACCTCGAGAGGTGACTTGTAAATGCAATTCACTGCAAATTCTAAGATCTTGTAGGTCCAATCTAGCATTTACAGTGTCTTTTGTCTTACCCAGAATATTGAATAGTGTACCCACTAAACTCTCACAAATATTTTTCTCTATATGCATTACATCCAAATTATGTCGCAAACTTAGAGTCCCCCAATATTCTAACTCAAAGAAAATACTTTTTCCTGTCCAATTCAACTCTTCAGGTAACCGTTTTCGATTTTTATCTCTATTATTAGGATGTTTACCTGGTGTGCTGTCTCTGAGATGTTGATGTTGGCAAAGTATGTCAAATGCAGACAATCGACTGGGCATACTCTGAGGTTCATGTTGCCCGTTAAATAATTTACTCCTCTGCCAAGGATGACTCGACTCAAGAAATCTATGTGCCCCGTGTATCCGATTTTATTCCGTAATCGTTGCGAAGGTGTATGACCCGCACAAACTGGACATGCCATGTATCCCTTAGTGCTCCATCCAGATAATGAACCATAGGCTGGAAAATCATTAATGGTCCATAATAATGCGGCATGCATCTGAAAATACTGCTCTGAAACTGCATCATAGGTATGCACACCCACATTCCATAATGTTTGTAACTCCTCGATCAATGGTCTCAAGTAAATATTTATATCTTTACCAGGTGAACGTGGACCAGGGATAATCAATGACATAAACATGAACGGATCCTTCATACATTTCCATGGAGGTAAGTTATTTGGAATGACAATAACGGGCCAGATGCTATAAGAGTTGTACATATTCCCAAATGGGTTAAAACCATCAGAGGCCAGACCTAACCTGACATTACGGGGGTCCTCAGCGAAACGGGGGTACATGTAATCAAATTCCTTCCATTCGGTTCCGTCCGCAGGATGTCTAAGTATGCCCTCCGCACCGATCCTCTTTTCATGATGCCACATCATATCAGTCATTGTGTGTCGTGACATGAACAATCTCTACAGCCTGGGCGTTAAAGGGAAATATCGCAATATCTTTTGAGGCATTTTCTCCCCATACCACAGACTTTGTACCGACTTTCACCACATATCGGACAATGTTCAAGTGATTCATACTCGGCACGAAATAATACACAATCAAACTTACAAGCATGAATGGATTCATACCCCATTCCCAGATCACGCAACATTTTCTTTGCCTCGTAGTACGACTTAGGCAATTCGCTTCCAACCGGTAACATTTGGCCAGTAACTCTAACATCATATCGATACTTTTGTTGGTCATTCTGTTGATCACTTTAATGTGTAATAATTTAAAAACGAAATTCAAGATCGACATTCCAGCACCTTCGAATGGAATTTTTTTTGCCTCATCAAGTAGGTCACTAAATAAATTTTGATCATTTCCACTTAACACTGGCATGTCACCACTAACACTACGACCAAGTTGTGGACCTTGTAAGTCATGCAAAATATCGGTGATCTCATCGTTTGCAGGTTGATTGTAACTACTGCTCCCTTCGCCAGAATCAATAAACCGTGACCTAGAATGATATTGCTCACCGTGATAAATCCATGTACGGTAAGTTGGTGATATTCCTGGCATGTATAAATGATTATGAACTTCATCTAACCGCTTCCTTTTCCTATTCAAACAATTTGCACATGGACAACGAACACGACCTTCTGCATCAATGTGTTACTTTGCGACTTCCATAAACTCAGACACTCCATTACGATATTCAACACTCAATCTATCCAGAGAGCTCATCCAATTTCTATCCATTTCAGCAGAATACCTAAATATAATAATATAATTATTAGATATCATTTTACAGTAATCAACATTACTAATTCATTAATACTTTATTTAAGCATATATATATATATATATATATATATATATATATATATATGTATATATATATATATATATATTATATATATATATTGGTTGATAAATTAAATAGTTTACAAAAAAATTATATTTTATTAATTAATATACTTACTCTACATATATGAATCATAAATCACTAACAAACAACATATAAACAACATATATAATCATAAAAATTGAAAATAATAAAGAAATATGAAAGAAGAATTACCTTATCGGAAATTGATTACAATTTTATTGAAAATTTTTAGGAGAGATGTGAGGCTGTAGAGGAGAAATTCTCAGATATCAGAGGATGAAAATGAAGAGAATGAGAGAAAAAACAGAGGGGGAGAAGGGTTGGTGGCAATCTGTATTTTAATCTATCTTTAGCGACAAATATTCAAATTCGACGCTAATTGTTGCCGTTTTTAGCATCGAAACGGTTTTGTCGACGCTAAATATAAAAAAATTAGCGTCGAATTTAATTTAGACGCTAAAGAATCAAGGATTTGTCGGTGGAAAC
>SKCR01014462.1:0-35941 GCA_019454045.1 Zanthoxylum bungeanum
ACCAAATCCATTATTAATTGCTCCATTAATTGCTCTACTAATTGCTCCACCAAATCCATTATTAATTGCTCCACTAATTGCTTATCGTGTTGGGTGGTGATTTGATAATTTTTATTATTTATTTATTAATTTATTTTCTGCTTTGAAAATGATTGAAAGTGACTTTAATAATTACACACAACACACTTCTGGATGGTTCATCAATTTCGGGCATGAAATATTCAGAATTCGAAATTATTTTGTCTTTCACAGTTGTATATCTTTGAGTCTTCTTTAATCTGGAACTTGAATCAGCTCAATCTGATATCGTAGTAAAAAGTTATGTCCAAAATACGACAGATGCGCAAAACTGTAATTTCCAAAACTGCACTTCGTTAAAACGCCCTTTCAAGTTTCCAATCTCCAAAATTAATATGTCAAGTCCAATTTTTGCCCTTATTTGACCCACATTTCGTCCTAAATGATTTCATTGTGTCCTAATATTATTTTATCTGCAAAATAAACTAAAACACATCAAAACGTTCATCAAACCCGAGAAACTAAACAAAATATTAAGTTAAAGGGGCGGTAAATATTGATATATTTTCCGCTCATCAGTCACGGTCAAGGGGCCGTTTTCGTTTGTTGGTCTTTTTTATTTGTTCGGTCAGCAGTGTGGGATACTTGTTGTCAATTTAGTGGATGGTTATTTTGTTTTGTCTGCTTGTGTTTGATTTGGTCGGTTAAAAGAGGCTGTTGATTTTGGCTTAGTGGCTTGTGCTTGTTTTTTTATGGTCGGTCTTGTGCGGTGGCAGTTTGGCTTGGTTGTGGCCTACATGTGGCATGATTTTATTATGAAAAATGTTTAATTATTATTGGTTATGAAAAATGTTTAATTATTATTGGTTACAAGTGGCATGATTTTATTAAGTTTTAAGTGTGAAAATTTGATTTGTCAAATTAAAGCTTATTATTTTTAATTGAATTAAATTTGGAAAATGACCATTTTGCCCCTCAAAGTCGTTCAAGCTTGTTATTTAAAATTGAAAATTTTATTTGCTCATTTGATAAGAAAACCATGGCCGAAACATTCATCTTCCAAATACTCTCAAATTTGTTTGATGATTCATGGAAGAAAAGTGAAGAAAATCAAGAAAAAACTTTAGGAAATTAAGATATTAAAGGTAATCTTCAATATTCCTAAGCTTAAAAAGTATGTTTCATGTTCTTGATCATCTAGTAAGATTCTAGGGTTTCTTCTTTTCTTTAGAATTTGGAAGTTTTTATTTTGGAGGATGGAATGGAAAGCTTGGTGCATGTGTGAAGTGGTATTGAATGATATTATTGTAATATTTGTTCAATTTGATCATTTGATGATATGTTGTCATTCTAGAGTGTTATGACCACACTTGTAATGCCTAGATTTTTTTTGGGTGCTTCATTGGCGGTGGCTTGGATTGGTGTTGTGATTAATGTTGAGAAAGTTGGATTAAAGCATGAAAATTTGATATTTTTGTTTTTTGGATCAGATCTGGAAAAATTATTTTTATGGTGATGAAAATTAAGTCATATAAAATGTATTGGATGTGTTTTGGGTGTTGGAACAATTGCGGGCAACTATTTCGGAGTTGAAATATGCAAAAACGGCGAAAAACGGCGCTTTACCGGGTGACTTTTGAGCCAACCGGGTGACGAAGCCCAAACAGTGAATTGGTCATTGTTTGGGTAGCCCATGAATTGTCCTAGTACTGTTGGGGCTGACCTGGGTAGCCCCTATGTGCATTAGGTAGTTGGTTCGGTCAAAAATGTGTTTTATGCCATTTTACGGAAAAAATATTTCCGTACAAGTTTCGCGATGTTTCTTAGTTATTTATGTCGTTATTTGATATCGAATAAATATTTTTAGGTGAATGAATTATTGATATTGGATATTGAATAATTTATTCGGTAATTTAAAAAGTTTTAAAATTACGATTTCACCCGAACCGTGAACTTCTGCTGCGCCCACGCCAAAACCCAATAGATATTCCAGGCATTGCATATCTCTAACAGGCTTTTAGTCAATAATTTAATGAAAAGATCTGGTTCTCTGAGCTATTTTTTAGGCTTTGAGGTTATTTGTTCTGATGATGGTTATCATCTCTCGCAAGCCAAGTATGCCTCTGATCTTCTTTCTCGAGCTGGCCTTACAGACAGCAAAACAGTTCCAACTCCAATTGAGTATAATACTCGTCTTACACATATGGATGAAGATATCACTCCTCTTGATGATCCTACTCTTTACAGATAATTGGTTGGAAGCCTCATTTATCTTACAGTCACTCAACCAGATATTTCTTATGCAGTTCACATTATCAGCCAGTTCATGACCGCTCCTCGTTCTACTCATTATGTTACAGTGCTTCACATTCTTCGTTATGTTAAAGGAACTCTCTTTACTAGTCTCCATTTTTCTGTTACTTCATCATTGGTTCTTCGAGCCTATTCTGATTCTGACTGGGCAGAAGACCCTACTGATCGTCGATCAACTATGGGTTATTGTATTTTTCTTGGTGACTCACTTATTTCTTGGCGCATCAAGAAATATACATTGGTTGCCCGCTCGAGTACTGAGGCTGAATATAGAGCTGTTTCTGATACTACAGCTGAATTTTTATGGTTACGTTGGTTCCTAGAAGATATGGGAACCCCCAACTATCCTCTCTCACTCTTTACTACGATAACAAAAGTGCTATTGAAATAGCACATAATGATGTTTTCCATGAGCGCACCAAACACATTGAGATTGATTGTCATTTCTTTCGCCAATACGTTGCTCGTGGACTATGGTGTATCTCCAATCCACTGATCAGCTAGCAGATGTCTTCACCAAATCCTTTCTTCCTAGACGTTACACTACACTTGTTTCCAAACTCAATTTGATTTCGTCTTTACCACCTTGAGTTTGAGGGCGATGTTAGTTGTGTAGGTGGTAGCAGGCCCGGCCTTTGGACAGTGCCACAAGGGCTGCTGTTCAGGGCCAAAATAATAAAAGGGCACCAATCAACAATGTTACCTTCAAGTGCATGTGTTTACAATTACAGCGGATCATTTCTTCTATTACTATGTGGTGCTGAATGATGACGGCAAAAGCATTTACTTTGACAGTTTGACGAAGAATTGGGGATTGGAGTTACATTGATCCGTTTCTTCCTCAGTTTCTCGATATCCTGAAGCTCTTCTTCAATTTGATTCAGGTAGCTAGCTTTCATATTACAAATTCCACTCGTTTTTTTTTAAATCTTAATAGTAAATTTCACTCGTTTTAGTTATATATAATCTATGTTCCATAAATTTCTCTCATCCAGTCATCCTCTGCAGTGCACTGCCCAAACAAAGTTTACTTTCTGGTTCCAGGCCCAGCTTTAGGGTTTGCTGATTCTTCAATCTTCACCTCATTCAGTAATGTGAAGTTTAATTTCTTCTTTACATAAATTTTCGTTTCGCTGCTTGCTTTTATTCCAGATTTATTTTTTTTTTATTTTTTTTTGTGCGTTTTGCTTGTATTCCAGATTTCCAGTTAATTAGTGTTAATAAATTTAATACCAAGTATGATGATTTTATTTCTTGTTATTTTGGCTAAAATTGAATCTTTTATTGCTGGTGAAGTGAATGAGACATGTATTTTGATTTGCTTGTTCTTGTTAAGTTTGTAAGATACTGTACCTTGAAAATGGGTTTATGTCTTGGCCGATAGTATATAATATATGTTGGAATGATAATTTTGATCAGAAATTTTTGTTATATCATGTGTAGGTAATTTTTACAAACAAATTATCGAAGTCATGTCTTTTAGGAAACAACTCTCTGGTAATATGAAAAGGAAAAAAAAAAGTAAAGGATAATGAAATTGCTGAAAATTTAAGAGGATCTCTTAAAATTTTTCTCTACAAAGAATTAGTCGGTTGAAAATTTGAGAGAAAATGATGTTGGTGAAGAGTCACAAAATATTGTTGGGGAGTCTCATGATCATGAAATTGGTGGTTATGATGGTGGTGATTTAGAAGAAAATGGTGGTGATATAGATTTAAATGTCTCTGTGATCATCTTGGTGTAGAGGAAAATATTGAATCTTCCGAACCTACATTCCATTTAAATATTTATGATCCAAGAAATTGGGATGGTCTTAATGCAGAAATGAGAGCCTTACTTGTAGAAAATGAACCAATTCGAGAAACTAATCTCACTTACCCTAAAGACAAACTCTCTAGAAAATTATCCTCACACTACTATGATCGAAAATTACCAATGGGTGAAATTTATGATAGGAAATGGCTCGTGTACTCAAAAGAGTTGGATAAAATCTTTTGCTTTTGTTGTAAATTGTTTAAAACAATTGCCTCGAAAAGTGAGTTAGCAAAAGATGGAATTAGTGATGGGAGACATCTCGGTGTGAAACTTGATCAACATGAAAAGAGTAAAGAGCATCTCACTAATTCGGGAACTTGGGTTGAGTTGAAACGTAGATTGACAAAAAATCAGATAATTGACAAAGAATTTCAAATGCGAATCAAGAAAGAGACAAATCATTGGAAACAAGTGATGCTTAGAATTATTGATGTTGTGAAATGTTTAGCCATACGTAATATAGCATTTCGTGGAACAAATGAAAGACCTTATGAAGACTCTAATGGAAACTTCTTAGGTTTACTTGAAATGATTGCGGAGTTTGATCCAATAATGCAAGAGCATTTTCGACTCATTGAGAATAAAGAGATCCATCACCACTATTTGAGCCATAAAATTCAAAATGAGTTGATAGCTAATTTCGCTTCAAAAGTCAAAACAACAATCATTAAAAAAGTAAAAGAAGCCAAAAATTATTCTGTCATTCTTGATTGTACTCCTGATGCAAGTCATGTGGAACAAATGACTTTAATTTTGAGATGTGTTGACTTGTCAAGTAGGTCAATACATATAATGGAGTATTTTATGGAGTTTTTAAGTGTGGAAAATACATCAGGACAAGGACTTTTAAATGAGTTGCATGCCATGTGGTTCTCATTGTCTTAATTTAGTAGTTTGTGATATGGCAAGTTCATGTGTTAAAGCAAAATCTTTTTTTGGAGCATGCCAATGCATATATACGGTGTTTTCCAACTCTACAAAGCGTTGGAATAATTTGCTTGAACATATTGATGGGTTAACTTTGAAGTCATTGTCAACTACTCGATGGGAAAGTCACATTGAAAGTGTTAAAGCAATTAAATCTCAAGTAGCCCAGGTTAGAAATTCTTTGTTTACGTTGGTGGAAATTACTGAGAATCCCCAATTGAGTAGGGATGCAGGATGTTTAGCATCAGGAGAACTTTCCAGTTTTGATTTTGTATTAAGTTTGGTTATTTGGTATGACATTTTGTTGAAGATTAACATGGTGAGCAAAAAATTACAATCTGAAGACATGCGTCTTGATGTTGCTGTTGCTGTAAAGGCACTGGAAGCACTTGTTATCTTTTTTGAAAACTACAGAGAAACTGGTTTTGCTTCTGCCATGCGTGATGCTAAAGAAATTGCACTTGATTCGGAAATTGAACCTGTTTTTCAAACTAAACGTCATAGACCTAGAAAAAGACATCATGATGAAGTTGATGGTAATGAGAGGGAACAACAGTCTGTTGAAGAATCATTTAGAACATATTATTTTCTTGTTATAGTGGATATTGCTCTTTCTCAACTGAAAAATAGATTTGAATAGTTAAAGGCTTTTGAATCTATTTTTGGCTTCTTGTTTGATGCACCGAAGTTAATTTCATTGGATGATTAACAGTTAAAAGAAAATTATATGAATCTTGAAGCACATTTGAAACATGGAAATATCATGGATATAGATGGAACAGACTTATGTTCTGAATTACAGGTGTTGCAAATGATGTTACCTGAAGAAGCATTTCTCTCTAATAACCCTTGGACATCCATGGAAATAGCAAACTTTATAAAAGAAACCAACATGTGTCCTAATGTTATGATTGCTTATCGTGTACTATTGACTGTACCTGTGACCGTGACATCTGCAGAAAGAAGTTTTTCAAAATTGAAATTATTAAAATCTTACTTGCGGACCACCATGACTCAAGATAGGCTAAATGGATTAGCAATCTTATGCATTGAAAATGATGATATTGAAGACTTGGAGTATGATGATATAATTGATGATTTTGCTTCAAAAAATAATAGAAGACAATTTCTTAAAGGTTGAAATTTCAAGGAGCTTTGCTAGGAATGGTTGTATATGATTGTATTTTTTGTTGTCAGGGTTTAGGTACTATGTCCCCCCTGTGTATATTTTCTTAAGCAATATAATTTGGGCGTGAGGGCCTAGCCCCCCAGCTTCGATTGGGTTCCAGCCCTCGTTAAATATTATTTTTTTTAAACATGTTTTCATAATAAAAAAGGGCACATTTTGAACCTTCGCACCGGGCACCCAAAAACTCAGGACCGGCCCCCGGTGGTAGTTGTGTATTTAATATGGTAGTTGTGTAGTTGTGTATTTAATATGATAGTTATATAATACTTATATAAATGTCTCTCATTGTAAGATCTAAAGCAAGTAAATGTTAATACACATTTTCTTCACAAATTCTCACACTGACCATCCGTTAATTTCTGATTGGCTTTAATTAAAGACCTGGATTCTGTGTTAGAGTTATGTTTAAATAATAGTGGATAATTGTTAAGTAATAATTTAAATATAATTGGATTTTTGAATTTTTTATTTTGGAATTTGGATTAAAAATAAAATAAAATAAAAAATAAAAAGAAAACTGTTACTGAAATGATAATTCGAGAGTGCAACTAATATTGTTGTAACGATAATAATATTATTAATAACTTATCAAACATCAAGAAAATTAACAACTTACACATAAATATATAAGAAAATTAACTTGGTCCATATTTACTTGAACATAAAAAACTATACTTGGTCCATATTCTTCGATCTGTACCAGTCAACTCCATGAACATGAGCTGGCTGATCTGGTACCTCCATTGCCATGAATCCTGCTAAAATTAAAAGCTCTTGCCCCCGAAATTTTCACCATAAGCGATGACTCTCGTGTTCTCTCCATTGCTTTTTGGGTTAACTTGTGCCTCAAAAGAGTAAAACCCCATGTTAAAATTCTGAAACTCTGCCTCGTTACCTGATAAAGTAAAAGAATTATGAGCTTTATTAATTACATTAGCAGCAGCAGCAGCATGGTTAGGGTTAGGGTTAGGGTTTGGAGCTTGATCTTCTTGTCTAGCCACTGAATTCTTCTCTCCCTCAGTCTCCCTATACTTGTTGAGATAAGACTTTAAAGGGCCAACATAATTCTCAAACCCTAGGGTTGTCATTGCCCACAAAAGATCATCTCCGTTGATCGTTTTTCTCTTCTCTCTTTGACATTTATCTGATGCTTCACCTGTAATGAAGCTTATGAACTCAGATACACATTCTTGCACAGTTTCTTTAGCTTCTTTGGAAATTTTTGCATTCGCCGGAAGGGACGTTTTCATGATCCTGCTTATATTCGCGATAGGCAGGAACTGGTCTTGCTCTTTTGAGGAACTATCCGAAATGTTCTCAGACATTGGATTGTCAATAGGGCTTGTTTGGTTCTTTTTCCCGGAGGAGGAGGATATATGTGTTAATTATGGAGAAAAAGAAGAGGGGAGAAGTTTTTTTTTTTAAATTCTTGTTTAGGAATCTATTGTTGGGGACCTTGTACTTATAAGCTAAGAGGAGTGAGGGGAAAGGAAGTTAGAAGCCAAAATATAAAAAAGTGGAAAGGCGGTTTGATGTAGACAGAAAAGGAAAGAAACAACCACTTGTGGGATTCGAATCACATCGAAAGAAGGTTTGAGGGAAAAGAGTAATAACGGGCGTGGTTTGGTGATGTACGGTTTAGGATTTCACTTTGAGGTATTGGATTCGAATTTCGGGAGTGTATTTCTTATAAGAACTTGGAATAGTAAAGGATTTTACCCGCTGTGCTTTAAACTCGGAACGAATGGTTTGATGATAGAGAATTGAAGTGATCATCATCTCTTGTTTCATTGAATTTAAATGGGGACTAATTTGAAGTGGAAATATGAGTGTGTATGTTGATATTTCTTTGTCAAAACATACTTTTGGACCACATGTGATGAAAAAGTTTTTCCATATCCAAATGTTATCTTTTTAAAAAAATAAAAATAAATAGATTATGTTAGTAAAAGTGTTATTTGTTCATGAGTTAGATACATTTTGTGGGTAATAATTGGATCGACTGATAACACTTTTTGAATATTTTTAATTTTAAAGGTCTAAATTCAAATTTCTCTCGTCATAGGATCAAACTCACTTCAAACGTACATGTGTCCTAAATTACACAATTTTACATAGTTAATTAATGGGTTAACAGTGGTCTCCAAGCCAAGTAATGAATAAATGAATTCATTGACTCTCTAACACGAAATCCAATATATTATAAGAAAAAACACATTATATATATTTATAATCTTTTAGTTTGGTTCTTCTTTTATTATAGTAATGGATCATGATTCATGCATGGTATCTTTTGTACAGCTAAAAAAAAAAAAAAATGTTTTTTTTTTAAAGTTGGGCACTAGCTAGAACTTATGCTTTTCACTTTGCTTCTCTTTCATTGTTGATGTCTACAGCAAGATTCTCATCTCTACATATAACCCATATTTTGAAAATCTGATCAACTCAATAAATTGATTGGTCAAATCAGAAATCGATCTTAAATTCGGTTTTGTTAAGTTTTAAAAATTGAATTTTTAAAAAGTCTGCCAAAATCGAATAATCAAATCACACTGGTTCTAGTTTTTTAAATTTTGAAATAAAAAATAAAAAATTAATATTTTTTATAATTTTTATTTAATTAAAATTATTTAAGATATCATTTGGTTTTACAGATTCAACCGATCAAATCAATAACTCATTGAACCTTTTAAATCAATAGTTAGATCACTTATTCAGATTTGAAAATATTGTATATAATATCCAATAAATCGCATTTGGTAATATAAAATGAGCCTTAATTTTTAATAGGTCGCTCCCACACAATATGATATTATTTGCTTTAAAAATTGTACTTTTGTGGTTTTATTTTTTAATCAATCCAAAAGCACTCATACATTAAAAATGGAGATTTGTTTTTTCATATTCCTCTATTTATCATAAAAATTTGTGACAGAAACATTTTAGTTTACTACTCCCTTCATAATTATATATTAATAGGCCGTCTCAGGTACAAGCAAATTAATTTCTAACTCATTGAATAATTAGCTGCTTACAATTATAAGCCAAAATATGAAATTGAAAATAATTATTGCTTCAAAAGTTACTTCTTGACTTCTCTAATAACAACAGCTAGTTGTGCATAAGTGTCACTTGGACCTATATGTTTTTATAATTGCTGGCTAAATTGAGCTAATCATAATTATTTAATTCTTAACATCTCAATCTCAACTCACATTATATATTTGTAGTCAAACCCTAAAATTCAATTTAAAAAACCCTAAGCTTCAATTTTTTTTAAAAAAAAAACTAACCCTTTAAACCAAATTGTGCCACATGGCTCATTTTCTAACCACATTTACCTATTCCTCTAAATCTTCATTACAATAATAATTTGGACTGTCTCCAACTTGCTGTCTCCTCAATAAATTAAAAAGAAGAGTCTCAATATTAATTTACAGATGGGTTGTCTTAATGGGTTTTTTTTCCAATTTTCCACCCACAATCACATTTTAAAATTCAACATGGAAATTAGGATTAAATATGATAATTTATCATCAAAACGATGATGTATTACATCAAAAAAAGACTTTTATTGATACTTGTTAATAATATCAGTAATATTGAAATCAGATATTATTGACACTAGTTATTAGTGTCAGTAATTTTCCGACAATGCAATATCAATAATATTCTAAGACAACAGTATCATGATATTTTAACACGAAAATATTATTATATTTCTAACAGTAAAGTATCAATAATATTCTAAAACAACAGTATCGGTGATATTTTGAACAAAAATATCATTAAACTAAAATATCACTAAAATATTGATACAATTTTAAGTATCAATATTTTATGTTACCATTTAGTGTCTGTAAATTATGTTACAATGTTATCAGAATTTTTTTTAAATAAAAAATTAAATATATACCTAATAAGAATATTTTTAAATAAAAAATTAAATACATATATCAAATTTGAAAACATAACCAAATACCACATGGTACTGAAATCTAAATTCATATAAGCATCTCATACATTCAACATTCTTATAAAAGTTGGGTAAACACCCTTATTCCAAAATAAACACAATATTCTTAGTTATATGGCCATTAGTCAGTAATTTCAACAAAAATATTAGATAAGTATTCAATTAATAGAAAAATAACTACCACCATTAATCCGAAATTCAACTTCCAACATACACCACCCGCCTTTCTAGCAACTTCATTTCTAAAAAAAAATTCAATTGCAAATACATTAACAACCAATAATTATTTTGTAATCAATAATTATAATCTCACAAAAAATAAAAATCTTTTATTGTTAAATTATTATACACCTAGTAAACATTCATGATGGAATTATACTACCAATAAGAATACTTTCGATATTCCTGAAGACAACTATTGTAATAATATTATACATACATTATAATAGAAAAGAAAATTACTAGATAATTGTAGGCTATTATTAACTTGACAACTTATGTAGTCCATTGATCACGAAGTCTTGAAAGAAAATCCTTGTTGTAGTCATCAATTCTCTTAAACCAAAATTGACTATTAATAACAAGTTTTTTATAGAAAAGAAATTAACTATTTTGTATTTTAAAGTATTTTTTAAACTTACATTATTTTTAAGAATGTTGACATTTGTAACAATGTCCTCCATATAATTCATGACAAATAGCCACACTCAAAGCTGACAGGTTGTTGCGGGCACTACATAAAAATAAATTAGACTAATGTACATAATTAATTGAAAAAACTAAAAATATTAGTTTTCATTTATACCTTCACAGAGATCCATTAAATAGCACCAGACTTTGTATCAGCCTTCAAACATTGGTGTACTCTAATCCCACTACAAGTAACACATAGCGGATGACGGATATATGGAGTATTTTCTAATAAATCAAGAAATTAAAAAAAAATAATAATAAAATATAATAGAATAATAAATTCCACTCAACTAATTCACTATCTGCATCAACTCAACATATTAGTTTTCTGCAGTTGCTTGCAGCAAGCAGCAAGGAGCAGAAGCAGTTTTTTTTTTTTTTTTTTTTTTTTGGAAACGATGGAAACCCTACCACCAAACCACCCATTCTGGGCCGCGGCGCAGGTAAAACCACTGGCTGTCCCAGACTCTTACAAGAAGTGCACCCCCTGGATTCGAACCCAGAACCTCAAGGTGAGATCTTGAACCCTACACCACCAAGCCACACTTGCTTGTTGCTTGCTACTGCTGCTGCTTGTTGCAGGCAGCTGCTGCTATCTGCATGCTTGTAGCTAACAGCAGCAACCTGCAGTAGCAGAGCAGCTAGCAGCTAGTGCTGCCGCCTGCCTGCAGTTACTCTATAACAGGTTTTTTTTTTTAATAAACTAACAAACATATGTACATAAACAACTAACATTTTTTAATAAACAACTACACACAACTAATCCTTTTTAAGAATTTATTATTTTATCAGCCACTTGTATTACTTCAAGTGTGTACTTCCCATGGCAGTCAGCTCGTGCCATTAACCAAGCTCACTACGGTCAATCTCTCGCTCTAAACTCTAGATACTGTTGTGATTCTCTGATCACTGAATAGCGTTTTTGAGGAACAACTGAATCTATTACTATTTGAATAGACTTTATTTAAAGTGTTACAAACTTTACAAAAACCTTACATTCTCTTTCTACACTCTCTAAGCTTTCTTGCCTTGAAACTTAATATTTGAGATGCCTTAAGCTCACAAACGAGCTCTGTATTTATAGCACAATTCTTGCTCAAATTTTTCAACACATGAATAGTGTCCATCGAAAGTAGTTTGGAAGTTTGCTCAAGATTTCCACAAACTTAATCTTCCACCGAAAGTTGCATGGTAGCTCTCCTCTCATGCATGGCAGCTGGACTCTACAATCCTCCCTTCCAGTTGCATCCAAAACGATTTTCATCTGATAGTTATCCCGGCTATGTCTCTGCACAACTCTAGCTTGTCCCGAGTAACCACATTTGTTAACATGTCAGCTGGATTCTCATATGTATGGATCTTCATTAGTCTCAGCAATAGTTGATCCATCTCATCGCGTATCCAATGATAGTGAATATCGATGTGCTTCATTCGGGCATGATACATTGAGTTCTTGCTCAAGTCCATAGTACTTTGACTGTCACAATGTATCTTGTATATGTCTATTTGATCTCTAATTATTGGAGAAAATGATTTAATCACAACATTTCCTTTCCTGCTTCCGCTGCTACAATATACTCAGCTTTTATTGTGGATAATGCAATACATCTTTGTAATCTTGACTGCCATGACACAGCTACCCCTGTAAAAGTGTAGAGAAAACTTGATGTAGATTTTCTACCATCAAGATCTCTTGCCATATCTGAATATGTATAGTCTTCCAAGATTTGATCAGCTCATCTGTAGCACAGACATAACTTTGATGTACCCTTGAGGTACCTGAGAATCCATTTAATTGTCTCCCAATGTTGTTTTCCTAGGTTAGAGAGAAAACGGCTCAATACACCCACTACGTAAGCAATATATGTCCGATACATACCATAGCATACATTAGGCTTCCAACAGCTGAAGAATATGGTACTGATGACATCTCATCTATCTATTTCTTAGATGAGGGACATGAACTCTTGCTCAATTTGAAGTGGTGCGTTAGCGTAATACTGACAGGTTTGACACTCTGTATATTGAATCTCCTGATTATCTATTCAATATAACTCTATTGTGAAAGCCACAACCTTTTGTTCTGTCTGTCTCGAACTATCTGGATTCCCCAAATCTGTTGTGCTAGTCCTAAATCTTTCATGTCGAAAGACTTAGAGAGTTCCTTCTTCAGCTGGCTGATCTTCACTGCATCTTGTCCAACGACCAACATGTCATCTACATATACCAGAAGAGCAATGAAATTTCCATCCAGAAACCTTTGAATATAAACACACTGGTCTGTTGCAATTCTTTTGTAACCCTGACTCACCATGACCGAGTCAAACTTCTTGTACTTCTGCATTGGTGCTTACTTGAGGTTGTACAAGCTCTTCTTCAGCTTGCAAATAAGGTTATCTTTTCCTGAGACCTTGAAACCTTTTGGCTACTCCATGTAGATTTCTTCATTTAGATTACCATGAAGAAATATTTTCTTAACATCCATCTGTTCAAGCTCTAATTTCAAACTGGCTACCAATCCTATAATAACTCGGATTGAAGTCATTTTTACAACTGGTGAAAAAATTTCATCAAAGTCGATTCTTTTTTTCTGTAGGAATTACTAATCAAGCTTTTTGTTTCACCATATTTCCATTGCCATATTTCATCAGCTTTAACACCTATTTTTTCTTCAGTGCCTTCATGTCTTGCGGGAACTTGACTATCCCATAGGTATGATTCTTCTGCAAAGATTTCATTTCATCATGCATTGCGTGCAACCATACAATTTCATTGAAACTTTCTGGCCCCCCTCGTTAGTAAGCTAAATATAATCAGATCCTGAGTATATGTTTGATGGAATCCGGTCTCGCTCAGATCTTCTTACTGGAGGTTCAATAGTTTCTGGAGGTCTGTCGTTATCCAGATATGTGGATGATCATGCACGCTCTGCTTCTGACATATCATGCACCCAATTATTATCTGTGGCCACTCGTGTTGATGTCGGGGTTGTATTTGGATTTGAATCGGTTTTATCGGCACTGGAATTAGAAGACATTTTAGGCTTTTCAATATCTTTTATTATCTAGTCTTCAAGAAACACTACATCCCCGCTTCTGATGACTTTCTTTTCCTTCGGGTCCCATAATCTATATCCAAATTCCTTGTCTCCATAGCCTATGAAGATGCATGGAGTAGTCTTGCATCGAGCTTCTGCCTGAGCTCTTTGGATACGTGTGCAAAAGCTAAACAACCGAATATTCTAAGGTGAGAATATGAGAGATTCTTGCCAGACCACACTTTCTCCGGAATCTCAAAATTCAATGGTACAGATGGTGATATATTGATCAGGTAGCTGGCGGTATGAACAACTTCTCCCCATAATGGCTTTAGCAGCTTAGTCATGTTGACCATGCTTCTGACTTTCTCCATAATGGTGCGTTTCATTTTATCAGCAATACCATTATGTCGTGGAGTGCGTGGAAAAGTCATTTCTTGTCGAATGTCGTGGCTTCTGTAGTAGGCATCTGATTACGCCTAAAAAGTACTTGTGGTTATCGCAGTATAGTTGGGGTGTCGATTCCTCAGAGAGATGGTTACATGAACTAATTTACTCAAACAAAACATTAGCAATAACTTAATAGAAAAAGATAGATTGATTTGATAAAGTAAAGTAAAAACTATAAAAAGATGTTGAAGAATATCAGTAGAGATATATGGCAAAACATTGGGAATCCCTCTTGTATTAAACTCATATATTCAGTTATCGATTCTTGTTATTACTCAACTGAAAGTATCACATCCCAAAGCAACAGTCGGGGGATATTCAATTCTACACATATTCAATTCTAAGTTAATCAATGATTATTTTCTCTATGTTAACAACACATAAAAGTCATCATTACGAGCTATCTAACATCGACAATATACCATCAGGCAATACTGCAGCAGAAGACCAACACATAAAACAACTTTACCAGTCATAACTGGGTTCGCAAATCACATATAAAATAAGCATGACTGGATCTATATAGGAGTTGATAAAACACAATCTCTCGGCTCAGAAATCGTAAGATAATAAAGAATAACAACCTTCAATTGTATTAAACGTTAAAAATTACTTTAAGAATCAACAACATAAATATAGAAATTCAAATACAAAAGTTCATCCCTAACTTTGCCTAAAAGATTAGTTATCCATGCGGAATAGAGAGATAACCTGAATAGATCGGAGAGACGGCATGTTTGTCTTTGAAGTTCTTCGTTCTTTATCTCTCAATATTGTGTTTGTGGCTCTTTTTGTGTGTTTATCCTCTGTTTCTCTCTGATTTTCTCCTCTTTTAGGGTTTGGACGAAGTTGGCTTTATATAGGGAGGTTTCGGAATCATAATACGTATCAAAGACGTCAAAAATCAGGGTTTGAGGTGTCTGGGGCACTGCAGCGCTAGTCTTTGGGCACTGCGGCGCCCAACCTGCTGGAAAATGTATGTTTGCTGATTCTGGGGGCGCGTCGCAATGCCCATGAGTGGCGTATCGCGACGCGCGATAGGTGAAAATCATGGTTTCGTCCTTTCTTCATTTCTACTCTTCCCGCGTGCTGTCGATGCATCCGTAAGGTCCCGAAACACGCGTAATTAATCCAAACTTCATATTCCATTGCTCCTAATAACAAATCGGAAAATAAACTCTAATTAAGATTAAATAAAAGATAATTAAGCCAAGTTAGTGATGTTCAAAATACACTTTTGTGCACTTATCACAACCCCCAATCAGCTTATTGCTAAACCCTAACAATTCAAGCGTAAAATAAAATAAAAACTAAATAAATAAAACTATCTAAGCCACGTTCGTATGAATCACGATTGTATTTAGCATATGCAACAAGCCTTTAAACCCCTAGTGTCCCTAATAGATGAGTTATAGTCTCGTAAGGGCTTACAGTGACGACACCCATAAACGTCATTTAAAACACATGCAATCTTGCAAAAATAACAAAATGAAAATAACAAACTGAAATAGTCTCAATAGTTACACATATTATTGTCCTCAACAAATGCCTAGGAATGGAACTAGAGAACTTTCAAAGTACTCAATGCAACTTAAATCCAAGTCATTGAATAAATCATCTAAGCCAGACTCACAGTGTGTGTGTGAATAAGTTTATTCGCAGCTTGATTCCTAGGTAAGCCAACTCAATGATGATTTCATTTTAAAAATTGGGATCCAATCAAACCAACCTATATATCTCAATTATGCTCTGTAGTTGCTTTTCTGTGCTCAATATGATGTGATTTTCTTTTTTATTTCTCTTTTTTTTTTTTTGAATTTCTCTTTTTCTTTTTCTTCTCTTTTTTTTTTTCAACACACCTACCCTTTAAGGTATAATTTCTCCTCATAGCGGTCCCAACACTCGCCCATGGGTAGCTTCACACTTATCGGTTATAGGTGGTTTAATTTCTTTCTTTAGAGACTTTTTATTTTTATTTTTAACCATTCATCATAACACTAGCAAATCAGGATATACATCTAAGCAAAAAGTCATTCATCAACATGTAATTTCTTTAACTAGTCACCTTGCTAACTACTTAGGTTGTCACTGCTAAAAACCTATAGTTAAGTGTTACGCGTCTAACATAGATAAACTACTCAAATCATCAAAAAAACTACATTAAAGAACTTATCTTTCTAAAATTTCACCATAAAACAAAAAATTTCATCATATGACTTATGTTAACTATTAAGGACTAAAAAACAACAAAGCAAAACAAAAATATATATATATATATATATAGAGGTAGGTATGAAGGTCAAACAAACAGGTATTATCATGTGCACACATACACCCCCACATTTAAAACTTACATTGTCATCAATGTAAGATAAATGTAAAGAAAAAGGATTAAGGAACAACACTACCAGGCGCAGAGTTGATCAGGTTCCTGCTTGTAAGAATTTAGTGTGTGGTTGTGTAGGTTGTGCTAAAACCTGCATAAATATGTATGCAAATAAAAAAAAATAAAACATGCAATTAACACACAATAAAATAAAACTAAAGTAAATAAAATAAAATAAAATAAATGAAATAAATGCATATGCAAGGGTTGTCTCCCCGCTAGCGCTAAGTTTAACGTCTTCAGCCAGACGTAACCACTCATATTGTCATGGTGGCTTCCATCTATTGAACTGATGAAGGCATGAGAGAGAATTTTTGTCTAGCCGCGGCAGTTTATCCATTGATCCCTCAGGGTCTGGTGGCTGAATTTTGGTACTGCACATAAGGAAAAGTTGGCTCAATCTCATTTTTAATCTCTCAGGTATCATCTTTAATTGAGCCCTGATTTTCCTTTATCCTTTTTTGGTTCTTTGGGGTCACTTTCAGTTCGGGAGGATTTGATTCATGGTTTAAAGAAGCTGTTTCCAGCAGAACTGCTTCTACTATGTATGTGTAATGACACTTATCATCACCATGTGGTTGTTTCTCGACATGAAAAATGTTTAAGTGCTTGAGGAAATGGTATTCTAACTGGGAAATATTGCACTTGTTCTTCCTAAGATGTGTTAGCACTATTATCCTTAGGGTCCTTTAAGTTGTTGGAAGTGTTTGCACGCCTACCTCCTTACCACTCCTAGTGAATATAGCTTGACACATTTTACATTGGCTGCCTAAAGATCAGCCTATGCTATGTGTTGCCATTGTGGATTTGGTTGAGCCTGAGATGGAAATTTTCCTTGTTCATACACACTCAGGACATTAGTTAACTTAGAGATCTGACTCTTAATCTCCCTATGATCGTCAGCAACCTAAGCTATCAACGACTCAAACCTTTGATTGGTTTTACTCTGGGCTTCTATAAATGCATGCACACTGTCTTCTAAAGAATTTCTAGGGGCGGCAGGTGTGGGATAATGGGGGGCACTATAGCCTCTAGGTGGTGGTGTCTGACTCGGCAGCTGAAACTCTTGTTTCCAACTCAAATTGGGGTGGTTCCGCCATCTATGATTGTAAGTGTCCGAATATGGTGCACTACAAGAAAATTGCCAAATAGCGACGGAAAAATTTGTAGCTAATTCGTCGCTAATTGACCATTAGCAACGGAATAGCGACGGAAAAATTATGTCTCTATTTTATTGGTCGCAAAAATAATAGCGACGGAAATATTCCATACGTCGCTAAAGTTAGCGACTGAAGGAAATTTTGTCTCTATATAGCGATGGAATTTCCGTTGTAATTAGCGATGGTTAGTATTCCGTCGCTAATAGCAACGAAAAATTTTGTTTCTATTTAGAGATGGAATTTCATCCGTCGCTAAATAGCGACGGAAATTCCGTTTCTATTTAACGACGGAATATTTCCGTAGCTATTCCGTAGCTATAATTTTTTTTTTTTTTTGAAAAAAAAAATTAAAAACTAAAATTTTAAAATTTGAGAGAGGCGGGAAATTTAAAATTTTAAAAATATTAGCGACGGAATATTTCCGTAGCTTTTTTTTTTTGAAAAAAATTAAAAAAGAAAATTTTAAATTTTAGAGAGGCGGGAAATTTAAAATTTTAAAAATATATGAAACTTTTAAAATTTTAGAAATGAAAAAATTTTTAAATTTTAGAAAGGAAAAAATTTAAAATTTTAGAAAGGAAATTTTTTTTTAAATTTTAGAAAGGTGGGAAATTTTATAATTATATAGATATGAAAAATTTATAAATTGTAGAGATATGAAATTTTTTAATTTTAGATAAGGAAAAATTTTAAAAATATTGAATGGTAAAAGTGGATTTCTTTAATTGTTATATATACATCTTCAATTATACAAGATACCGTAATGTCCACCGCGAGCTTCGATACACCACCATCCATTTACGAAATGTCCACCGTTTGTTTCTTAAGAAATTTTAAAAGAGGGGATAGAAAAATGAGAGATTGATAATAAGAGTTGATGTATGAAAAAATTTGATGGTATATGAAATTGAGTAGGAAAATTTTGGATGGTGTATTGGAGTTGAGAGTTAAAAAGATTATGAGTATATATAGAGGAAAAAAATAAGAGAAGCGGGAAGATTTGTAAATTTTGTAGACATTTGAAATTTTCACAAGGCGGGAACTTTTTTTGAAATTTGACGAAAATTAGCGACGGAATAGATATTCCGTTTCTATTTAGCGATGTGATGAAAAATCCGTCTCTATTTTTTTAAAAAAAAAAGTGGCGCCGAAAGGAATAAATTTTGGGGGGATTGAAAATTTTAAAAATTAGCGAGGAATAGAAACGAAATAATTTCGTTTCTAATTATCAATAAAAATTAAAAATTAGCTATGGAATTGAGATTTCGTTTCTAATTAGCTACAGAATTGAAATTCTGTTTCTAAATAGCGACAGAATTTCAATTCCATATCTAATTAGCGACGGAACAATTCTGTTTCTAATAACAAAAAAATTTAAAATAAAAATAAAAATTTACGATTAGAAACGGAATTGAAATTTCGTTTCTAATTAGCAACGGAACAATTCCGTTTCTAATTAACAAAAAAAATAAAAATAAAATTTAAAATTAGCGACGGAATTGAAATTCCGTTTCTAATTAGCGACGGAATTTTAATTCCGTTTCTAATTACCGACGAAATAATTCCGTTTCTACTTAACAAAAAAAATAAAAATAAAAATAAAAATTTAACATTAGCTACGGAAATTGAAATTATGTTTCTAATTAGCGACGAAATTTTAATTCCGTTTCTAATTAGCAACGGAACAATTCTGTTTCTAATTAACAAAAAAAAAAAAAATAAAAATAAAATTAAAAATTAGCGACGGAATTGAAATTCTGTTTCTAATTAGCGACGAAATTGTAATTCCGTTTCTAATTAGCGGCAGCATAATTCCGTTTCTACTTAACAAAAAAAATAAAAATAAAAATAAAAATTTAACATTAGCTATGGAATTGAAATTCCGTTTCTAATTAGCGACGGAAATTTAATTCTGTTTCTAATTAGCGACGGAACAATTCCGTTTCTAATTAACACAAAAAATTAAAATAAAAATAAAATTTAAAATTAGCGACAAAATTGAAATTCCGTTTCTAATTAGCGACGGAATTTTAATTCCGTTTCTAATTAGCGACAGAATAATTCCGTTTATACTTAACAAACAAAATAAAAATAAAAATTTAATATTAGCTACGGAATTGAAATTCCGTTTCTAATTAACGACGAAATTTTAATTCCGTTTCTAATTAGCGACGGAACAATTCTGTTTCTAATTAACAAAAAAACATAAAATAAAAATAAAATTTAAAATTAGCGACAGAATTGAAATTTCGTTTCTAATTAGCGACGGAAAAAATCCGTTTCTAAACAAAATTAGCGACGGAATAGTGATCCGTCTCTTATTAGCGACAGATTTTCATTTCCGTCTCTAATTTAGGGATGAAATTTTTTTTGTCGCTAAATTTCGTCCCTAATTTCATTATCAGTTTCAATTCCGTCTCTATTCCGTCGTTAAATTTTGAAACGGAATATTCCGTCGCTAATTTCGTCGCTAAAACTGTAATTTCTTGTAGTGGTGTGTATGGCTTCTTGTACATCCCTAAGGTATTACATTGTTCCTCAAATGTCTCCATCATCTCACCATATATCGGGCACTCTTGGGGTTCTACGTGGGCGACTGCATGTATAGTATTGCTATCTCTAGCTTTTAAGGCTCCTAACTCTCTAGTCAATAACTCAACATGTGCCCTAAGACTATCATCTTCCCTGAAGTGGTGTATGCATCTGCCAGAAGGAGTAGGGTGTGTCCTATCAGTGTTATCTATGGCATTAGGTCCAGTCCAAGTATGAGATTTTTCAGCTAGGTCATCTAAGTGCTCGAATACATCATTAGGGTCTTTCCGTATAAACTCACTATTACACATAGTCTCAACAAACAGGTGCTCTCTAGGGGGTTAGACCATCATAAAAATAACTTACTAAGCGCCAACTCTCATATCCATGGTGAATGTAACTAGCTAACATCTCCTTATACCTCTCACACGTTTGATAAATGGTTTCACTGTCTTTCTGGGAGAAGGTGGAGATTTTTCTTTTCAAGGCATTCGTCTTATGGTGTGTGAAGTATTTGTTAAAGAATGCATGTGTCATCTCACCTCGTGATCCTATTGACCAAGGTCTTAGAGAATACAACCGGCTTTTAGCTCTATCCTTAAGGGCAAATGGGAAGAACTTAAGTCTAAGTGTGTTAGTGGTTCCAAATCGGTCATGGAAAGTCGCTACTACCTCTTCAAACTCCCTAATGTGCACATAGGGGTTCTCGTTCTCCAAACCATGGAAGGATGATAGATATTTTATCATCCAATGTTTAAAATCTACGTGTGGTGCATTAGGAGAAAATATTATGCATGATGGTGTAGCTGTGCGAGTGAGGTGGAGGTATTTTGTTAGGGTTGGTGCTCAAAGTGCCAATCTGGATCTTATTTATGTCTGATTCATAAATACGAACAATTCATTTTTTCCATAATATTATTTATTTAATGGTAGCACCTCTTGTCTTTTATACACATATCTGATCTAATTGCGATTAGATATCTAATTATGATTAGATTGAAACTAAATTCGATTTAGTGATACGTGTATATTAGACAAAAACCCTAGTATTTACAACGTAGTACGCAGTTACAACGTAGTTTGTAATTGACATTGAGAAGCGTCATTATAAGTTATATATCCTTAAATAAAGTTTCTAGTCAAGATTTACAAACACGAGTCGGTTTGTAAAATCCGCTGAGACTAGTACATGTATATCGTGACTTGGTCCGATGGTTTATCCCAATAAACCATAAGTCTCGGGAGACTCGTATAGAAATATAGGTGTTTATTTGATAAACACTGAACGACTCACTGAAGATTTCCTAATATATGGTAAACCAACGTCAATAGGAATCTTCTCGAGTTGAGCGAGCATAGTGGAGTTATCCTCCACACTTTGATGGCAGTCATGTCACCGATCTATTAATGATCAGACCTCCGCCTGTTCATTGAGTGTGGACTGATGCTCATGATATCCAGTGTGTATCAAGATAAGATATGTCAGTCATGTGTACAGGGCATATGCATCCTCACATGTTTACGATCTAGTAAATCCTTGGCTGTGGTATAACTTCGGAAGCCTGTTCCGAGTGTTATTTAGAGATCGTAAGTTGAAAGTCGACTATATTATACCGAAATGATTTGACATTTTTATAAATATCACAGGTATAATATGGATAGCCTGTGACAGAGGGATTATACGTATGCAATGACCTCGACTTGCATAGTTTAGCGAGATTATCTGTGGTCGGCATAATTCATGAGTGGGTGAATTATGGACACGAAATTGGATTTCTTGACGGATAAACCTAAACTTAAAGAGTCCCACAATATGAAGTATACTCGTTGAGCACTTGGGCAACGTATTATGAATAATATAGATTATTCATAATACTTCACCAAATTAAATGAATTAATTTGAATCATTTAATCAGTTAAACGAGCACGGATCAGAAAAATCATCACTACCATCTTGTAGTACTCTCCGAGAGCTTCGATTTGGCAGATGGCTCGGGCTATGAAATGAAACGACGAGTCAGGATATAAAAACCCATGTGCGTGTATTCTCAACGTTGTTTCGTCGAATTCCGGCGTCCTTTGGCCGACTACCAGCTGCCGGCAGCTGGAGGTTGGGGGTGGGCCGATGATTCTTTCTGTGTCGATGCGCCGGTCGATGGTGGCCGGATAGTCACCGGCATAAGCCATATCCAAAAAATACAGGGAGTGGGTCGGGTGGAGAGGATGGGAAGCTTATTCCAATTCTGCAATTTCTTGAAACTTAAAGGTATATATAGAAAAGTTTCTGGATTTTACATACAGACCCCCAAAAATTACATTCAGACCCCTATCATGGAACTTTCTAGAAATTTTGTATTTTTTCTGATGTAAATTTGAAAATTGTTCAACGTGAAAGTTGTTCTTCTCAGAAAAATGAGTCTGATAGTTCAAGAATCAGCTCAATCAGAGTTGGTTTGAAAGTTTTATAGCTGAAACAAGAATCTTTTACACGTAGAATGATAAAATCAGAAATCGTGTAACTGGTTCTCGAAACAATACATTTTCCAACGCGACCAAACTTCACTTTAAAATATTTTGAACTATTTTCCAACACATAAACTCCGATTTTTTATTACCATTCCATTCCAAAAACTTATCTTTAATTCGGAAACTTTCCAACAATGTTCCGAAAAACTCGGGATATTACACTATATTTTTGAATGACAATCTTGATGGGTGTATCTATATGGTACATCCATAGGGGTTCATAGCCCAAGGTCAAAAGCGAAAGGTTTGTAAGCTGTAAAAGTGCATTTATGGATTTAAGTAAACATCTCAATCTTGGAACATGAGATTTGATACCACGATCAAGACTTATAATTTTGAGTAGAATATCGATAAGCCATGTGTATACAAGCGCGTCATTGACGGAAATGTGGTTTTTCTCATTTCTTACGTCAATGATATTTTACTCATTGGGAATGGTGTAAAAATATTATTGAACGTGAAAACTTGGTCAGCTAATCAATTCCAAATGAAAGATTTAGGAGAAGTCAGTTATGTATTTGGGATCCGGATTCTTCGAGATCGCAAGAGATAGCTGTTAGCTATGTCTCAAACACCTATATCGACAAGATCTTTGTGCGATTTCGGATGCAGAATTTTAAGAAAGGTAATTTTCATTATCGACATGGAATTCATTTGTCAAATGAACAGTCTGCTAAGACACCTCAAAGAGTTAAGGAAATGAGACATATCCTATATGCCCCAGCAGTTAGTAGTCTCATGTATGTTATGTTATGAACGAGACCGGACATCTGTTTTGTAGTGGGAGTAGTCAGTATGTTTCAGTATAACCCGGGATTAGATCATTGGGTGGCTGTGAAACATATTCTCAAGTATCTTAAGAGAACGAGAAATTATATGCTTGTATATTATGGCGAAGATATTATCCTCATGGGATATACGGACTCTGATTTTCAGATAGATGTTGATTCTAGGAAATCAACATCTAAATCAGTATTTACCCTAGGTGGTGGAGCCATTATGTGGAGGAGCATAAAACAATCATGTACAACTTACTCCACTATAGAGGCTGAATATGCAGCAGCTTGTGAAACAGCTAAAGAATCAGTCTGGCTCCGAAAATTCTTGGGAGATCTGGAAGTTGTTCAAAACATGAATAAACCACTCACACTTTATTATGATAATGTGGTGCATTGGCGAACTCCAAAGAACCAAGAAGCCACAAAATGAGAAATCATATAGAGAGACAATATCATCTCATCAGGGAGATATTGCAGAGATGAGTCGTTTCTGTCACGAAGACTGCATCTGCAGAGAACTTGTCTGATCATTTTACAAAGACCTTGTCAGTTAAAGTGTTTGAAGGTCATCTAGAGGGTCTATGATTACATGACATGTCTCATTTTCTCTAGTATAAGTGGGAGATTGTTGGGATATATTCCCTAGAGCTTCATGTAATATATTACTATTAATGAGATTAATAATATATTTTGTCGCACATCTAACTTTATATTATATTTAATATAAGGTTTTCATTAAATAAATGATTATAAAATAATCATTTAATTTAATATAAATGATAAATGATAAATTATTTAATATATCATTTATGGAAATGAAGAATTTTTTAAATATGATTTGAAAAAAAAAATTAATATTACATTAATGGAATTTACATCTTTTTTTGAAAACTAAATATTGTCATTATGATAACAATTAATAAGTTGGTTGTTGTAAAATTAGGTGGAGAAAAATAAGGGGTGGCCGAATTTTACAATTATTGTGCTTAGGGTTTTTTATTTTTATTTTTTGACAACATTAACCCTAAGTATAAAAGAAAAAAAATAATTTTTTTTTAAAAAAAAATCATACTAAGAAAACCCTAGCCACCTTTGTTTTTATTTTCTCTCAAGTGTTGAAAGAAAAAGAATAAGAACAAAAGAGAAAAGAAAATTCTGGTCTGTCAAAACTTTGTTTCAATCTCTAAAGAGTTTAGGAATTTTATTTTGTGAGTGAAGTACACACTTCCCTTTATTGATAACGAGCCATAGCACGAAAGTCCATTCGGAATTGGAAATTAAATGGATATTTCAAGGGTGTTGTGGGTTGTTTTTATGAGAAAAATCAGATGTGAAACACTGCTATATCACACGCAAATTAGGGGCTGATTTGGGTGAGCTGTGTGTGCTTTTTGGGTGCAAAACGGATCTGATCTGAGCTTCTATTTGGGGGATGTTCAAGGGATGAAATATTGTTAAAAAGAAAAGCAAAACACCAAACCATGGGCTGGTCAGATTCAGTCATCAAAGGGAAATGGCAGAAAATTTTTCTAGGTCGATCACGATACCTAAACCGCTTCCGTTGTGCTAGGGAAAGCGTTTCCTACATCTATAGTACATAGAAACAATCAACCAAAAACTTAATTATCTATGTATTATTCACCTCTCATAATCATCATCAATAACACATGCTCAAATACATCATCAACATCACATGACAATACTCATACTAACACTTCTTCATGCTCAATTTTTTTTAATTAGCCACTCAATCTCATTAAAATACATTAATCACACACACATATGTTTATCACTATCACATTTTCAACTTCAAAAAATTAGCTCATCTTCATGACTTAAATTATCACCAATACCAACCCATCACACGTTCGGCCAAACATACACAAACATACTACATAATCATTTAATTTATGTTTATAACGCTACCTTATTGCAAAGATTCCATCCCCTTCTTTAGCCACCATTTAGTCAAAGCCCTATTTTTCCATCCTTGAGCTTTTCAAATAATCTATACATACACATCATCATTGCTCCACTATATATGAACATAATAAACACCTAAATTAACCCAATCAAAATAAATAAATCCTCAATTTCCAACATCAAGAATTCGGTCACACCTATGTTTAATCAATTTTGTATGGGAATGTATCATAGGTTGAAATATGTCAAAAAACATGCATCAATTTCCCAAAATCATCTTTTAAAATTTAATTATACAATAAATAATCATGCTTTAAAACTAGAATTACATATTTAAACTACTGATACTTGTTAAGGAATGTAAGGAATATTATTATGGAAATCTATATTATGGAATTAATATCCAAACTAGAATTTCTAGTACCTTTAGGATTGATGATTTTATTATATTTCTCTATTAGATGCAAATTTCATATATTCATTATTATTATTCATTACTATATGATTCTTTTTCTATTTTGGATTTCTATATAACCTATAAAGGCACTTACCATTGTAAATTCATACCGAGTGAATTCAAGACTTTCTTTCATTATCTAACATGGTATCAGACACCAAGTTTTCCTTTTTCTAGTTTCACTCTCCCTGCTTTCATCGGTGCGTGAGGATCGCGGCCACCATCGGCACCTGATACTAATGAAAGAACATATCCAAATTAACAGTGAATAAATCCATGAACTTAATCTGTCAAGATTCAACCTAACATGTATTATTAATTTAGAACTTATTCACAAACAAATTGAAATAAATTCAAATAATCACAATTCAATTACTAACTTTTATTTTTACAGAGAATTCCTTTAGCATCAACAAAATGCTTAACCTTAATTTATGAGAACTAATCCCATATTTCCATGCATTAAACACATGGGTTAACCTATCATGAGTGACCCGACCCGCGACCCATACCCAACATGTTCCTTCATCATGATGTCAAAGCTGCAAGTATATTTTGTTGGATGATGAGTTTGAGGATGTCGTTGGTGACTTTGGTGGACTACAAAGACACCCAAGCATGTTACGAACTTTAAAAAAACTCGTAAATTGTGGAAGATCAAATCGAGAAAAACTCTGTATTTAAGAACTTATTAGCCCCGCCTCGATACACTCACATATCTCTTGACTAATATTTTCTCTAAATATTTCGTTGCTTCTTGTAGAAGAGACGTTCATTTCTTCAAGAACTTGAACTATGAATAAATGGTGAAAACTTTACTTTCTCTATGAAGACTTTAGACTCTTTAATATGCGTAATACTTATGAAATAATTATTGAATGTAAGAATGAATATCAAAGAAGAACTCAATGGACTTATTTATAGACATGAAGTGATGTCTTTGAAAATGTACTCTTATGTCAATGAATACATTCTCTCAAGGGTTATAACCCTCCAATAAAACTTTTCAACCTTAAGGGTTATGTCCTTTTTAATTAAGGAACATATCATTTCTAATGAACCCTTTCAACTCATAGGGTTATATCATTTCTCATTAGGAACATATCATTTCTCATTAAGGAACATATCATTTCATTCCTTCTATAAATATATACCCTTTATTTAGAAAATTACCTACACAAAACCGTGAGGAAAATACGAGACTCAAGTCCTTTAATATCCAAAGCGGACAAATGAACCTGTAAATAGAGGACAGTAATCTTTTCAGCTATGCACATAAATCTTTCTAGGGTCAGTTATATTTTCATTTGTTTGGCGAAGCAGTGACAAAATTTACAATGATGTATATTTTGGTTTCTAAAGAATATTGTTCAAAGCCCTCTCTCTGCCCATATTCAAGCAGGCTTGCTGGTTAAATTTTTTAATGCTTAAGCCTTATTTCCTAATTACTCTGAATTGCTCTCCCATATTACAAGCAATTTTATAGAACAAGTTAACTTTTGAGTATTCAAATATGAATGTATTTCGAAATAATATAATCTATCTAAATCAACAAATACGTTTTAAATTTTAATAGCATTACTCAGCCTAAGAGGTTAAGTTGAAATAGCATATATCAATATTTTATTGTGTTTAACAGAACACAATAGTATTAAAGAATCCAAGTAACTGACCCAATAAAAAAAATTATTTGATTTAGTAGTGATACTGTCATGTTTTCATGTTAGGGTCTATTTGATATTATGATTTGACGTGTAATGAGATAACAAAACTGTGTTTGTATCAAAATACAATTTTTAAATATTTGATTAATGATAAGAAATTGCGATTACTAATCGTGATTTCTTTCAAAAACTGAGTTTTACAAAACTGAAAATTTTAATTTTTCCCCATTATCAAAATATAAAAAAAAAAACACTATCATTATTTTTTAGCATAAATCAAAATTTCATAACACCATTTATAAACTACCATTTTTTTACCACACATTTCTAATCGTAACACCTAAACAGTGGCCTAATATTTTTAAATTTAAACACAATGCATATCAATATGATTGTGTTTTTATATATTGATATGCATAGTAACCTAAGCTATGTCGCTCAAGTTATTATTTAGTTGAGGCGGGTTAGAAAGTGTTATTTAGTTTGTGATTTTGAATCTATTATCAAGAGAATTTAAATAATTTTAAATTTTGAATAATTATTTTTAATATGATTTTAAATACTTTCAAACCAAATTTTAAAATCAGAAACTAAAGATCATGTGGGATTTTTTTTAGCCTATGCTTATTCATGTGAAATTGGTGAAACCAATCGTTCTAATTATAATTAGTATTCTCTGGTGCGGACGCCATCATTTTATAAAATGTGAATACTTGTAAAAAGATCAAAAAAAAAATATATAAAAAGACAAAAAAAAAAAAAAAATCAATTTTCAATATGATTTTATTTTTATTTTTATCTTTAAGAGATATCCACCTTAATAAAATGTAAAGTTCTCATATGAAAATGATTATATAATTATTTAAAATCAGAAATAAATATAATGTAGTAGATTTATTTATTTAGTTGCAATTTTATTCTAAACATATTTGTTGATGGTGGTTTTTCACCCCGAAGAAATTGGAATACCGAGGAAGGGTAGTTTGGGGTTTTTTACTTGGCCAGAAGAATGAAGGGGGCCCAGAGAGGCAGAAGTCGGATGAATAACCCGAGCCCATTGAACGAGAGGGTCTTACCAAGGGCAATACCAGCTGATGAAGTGTTGGGATACCAACCCGACCTGAAGAAGAAGTACTAGATTTGACATCATTTAAGCAATAGTGGAGGCCGACCCGAGGTGGTCCGAACTTGCCGACCTGACCTTGCTGAAGAAATGAAGATTTGATCCAACACCATTCACCTCAGCATGCCGACCCGGGGATCGATGTTGAGGCCGCAATATCTTGTACTTATGGGCATATGACGTATGTCCTACTTGGAAGTTTGAGCTTCTAGAAGGTTGATGTGACAGGAGTAACTCAACGGCTCTCCTTGGGAAATGAATTTGCCAGACGGAAAAGTATTGGAGTGGTTAAACCACAGGTTGTCAATCTTGGGGTTTTATGGCGAAAATTCGATAACGCAGCGGAATAGTGGAAAATCAAAATTTTCTGATTTCAAAATTTTTCTTGGATCAATCAAATAAACTTATTTATTTAATTATCCAATTATTAAATTCTGAAAAATTACACAAGAAATCAAATTTTTAGTAATTACCAAATTGCCCCACAACTTTACAAATTGATCATTTTACTCCTAAATTTGTCAAATATAATTTTGGATGATTCTAAATCACTTCTAAAATGATTTTCAACATATCCAATACATCAAAATCAGATTGCAACAAAATCCCAAACTTTTGCCTAATTGCCGAGAGCGCCCAAAAATTTTCATATTTTGCAATTTAGTCCTTTTATGTTCAAAACATGTCAAGATCAAATTCAATCAACCCAAAAATTTACATGCATATTATATACACTATAATACATCACATATATGAAAAGCCCCAAATTTGGAATGGGTTAAGAACCCTAATTTTACAATTTCATCAAATTGACCAATATTACCAAATCTTTAAAATCCAACACTTTAATTCATTCTTTACCACACCAAACAAGCCTCACCACTTTGAAATAACTCTAGAATAATTCTAGGTCACCAAGGAGTGGCTCAACAACTCTAGAATGGCAACTTGATTATCAAATAATCAAAAGTAAGTATTTGAAACCATTTTAAGCTTACTTACATGCATACATCTTTCATTCAAGTTCACAACCAATTAAACACAAACTATAAGAGTAGAGATAACATCAAAGCATCACAAATTGAAGCTAAGCTTGTTAGAAACATTTTTCATGTTGAAGACTTTAAAGAAAAACTTACAAATACAAAAGATTTCCAAGCTTTTTCCTTTTTGCTTCAAACTTTTCTGTCAACTTCTTTTGTGTTATTTTTGTGTCTAATGAACTTATGAAACCCTAAAATGAAACAAAACAATTTGTAGTTCATAAAAATGGCTCTTGGCCGAATTTGAAGCTATAGGAAATATCAAGATATTTTTAATTTTGTTTCATTAAAGCTTTATCAACTTGTTTTGTAAATCATTACACCTTTAATGAATTATTCAACAAGTCAACAAAAGCAACTAAAGTCATTTAATAAAATATCAAAACTTAAGATATTTATATTTTTAATTAATTTAATTATTTAACAATTAAATAATTATTTAAATATAAATATATTAAATATATGTATTATATTTACATTATATATCAAATACATATATATTTATGATATTAGTCAAATATCTCAATTTGACAATTAATTAATGTGTATTTGATAAAATCTATCATTAAATGGAAATACAGAAAAATTAGGAAATGACTATTAGGTCCCTTCGCATGTATTTTTCGTTTAACTTTTAAACGACTTAAAAATAATCAGTATTATTCATAAATGTTGCCATAGTGCTCTACGAGTATATTTCATTAGTGAGACTCTCTAGATTCAGACATATCCGTCATGAAATCCAATTTCATATCCATAATTTACCCACCCGAAAATTATGACGACCACGGATAAACTCGCTGAATCATACAGGTCGAGGTCATGGCATATGTATAATTCCTCCGTCACAGATATCCGGATATATCCCAGAAATATAGATGTAAATATCAAATCTCTATAGGGACTATCCCGTCGACGTCTCTATTAGCAATCTCTAAAAGAACAATTAGAACTGACTTCTAAAGTGTACCACGGGCCCATGGTTTTTATCTGATTGCTAATCATAAATGGACTATTTATGCTCTGTACACAGAACTAACGGATCCTATCTCGACACACAGATGACACCCTGATGATCTATCCACACCCAACGAACAGGCGGAGGTCTGATCTAAATAGATCGGTGACGTGACTGCCATCTAAGTATGGAAGATGTCTCATGTGCCCACAATGGTATCTCAAGTCGAAGAATCACAAATGCTACTCAACCCGAGAAGATTCTTATTGACGTTGGTGTACCATCCATTAAGAATCTTCGGTGAGTCGTTCAGTGTTTATCCGCTATAAACACCTACACGTCTATACGAGTCCCCAAGACTCATGGTTCATTGAGAAATCATTGGAATCGTATATTCTTGTATACGACATGTACTGGTCTCAACGGGTTTACTTTACTGACCAAGTAGTGTAAACCTTGACTAGGAACTGTCTGAGAATGACAACGTCATGATATAACTCAATGTCAATTGCGACCCTTTTGCAACAATATTGATCGGTGCTTACACACACGCGTATAACGCAAGCGCACGTATCGTTCAAGTAGTATAAAAAGTATCGATCCTACGAGGACTTAATACCTAATCTATTAATTTTATGAGGTCAAATGATTACTAATATCTACATGTTGTTTGATTGATTTGAAATGGTGATGATTCTAAATTTAAAAACAAGTAAATAAAATTGCACGAAAGTAGGTTTAAGAAAATTCAATATTAGGAAACTATCTAGGGTTGTGAATCTTTCTAATATCTTTTAAAAGATGAAGTTGGTTTTCATTTGTATAATAAATCGGTTTACTAACCTGGGACACTAATTATGCGAAAGCCTCTGTCGATGGTCAGGCGCAAATACCCAGTATAACCGAATTGAACCATATGTCTATGTCAACCAAATTACCTGGATTCATTAAGTTTAAGTTCCAATTATGGCTACCCCCGCCCGACAGGTATATATCTATCCTGTAAGGAAATCTATTAAAGGGTTATTTATCCTCAAGGAAGATCGTGGGCTATTAAGTCTAAGGCTGAAACCTAAAATTCCTTTGTCAAGTTTATTTTAGATTTATCATATCAATCTTATTAGTGGCCAATTAACAAGACGCAATAAGCTTAAGACTTAATAAGTAAACCTTTAAATTACCCAAACTATAAAATAGCCCCTTATAAACCGGTGATATTAGAATTCATCACAACCCCAGATAACTAACTTAGTTACGACACATAACTATGGCTAGTGAAAACTTAAAAAATAAAAGACATAAAGTAAAATGCTGAAAAGTAAATTGCTGAAAAGTAAATGACGGAAAGTAAATGCTGAAATTAAATACTGAAAATTAAATGCTTAAAAGTAAATGCTGAAAGTAAATTACTGAAAAGTAAATGCTGAAAGTTAATTGCCGAAAGTAAATTGCTAAAAAGTAAATGCTGAAAGTAAATTGCTGAAAAGTAAATAAAGTAAAAGTACAATAAAAGAAAATGTTGAGGTAAAAGGATCCACTTTTATTACTTCTATTTTAGATATCTCACTTAATATAATATATTAACTTTGCATGATAATTACCAACCAGCTATATAGGCGGTATCCAGATTAAGTCAAATTAATAATTAATTACCAACCGACCAATCAGGCGGTATCCAGTTTAGTCAGGTTAAAACCAATTTAAATAATTACCAACCGACCAATATGGAGGTATCCTCGTTAAGTCAGGTTTTAACTAGTTTATATATTATAATTAAGGGAGATTAATCTAAATATTAGTAATAAAAGTTTTACTTTTTACCCCAACAAAGAGAAGTTACCTCCTCATTACTGAAAAGTAAAAACTGAAAATTAAATAAATTAAAGTATTGTGCGTAAAAGTAAATTGCGGAAAGTAAAAACTGAAAAGTAAGAAAAGAAAGTGCGAAAGCGGAAATTAATTACTGAAAGCTGTAAATAAACAAACAATATACAATTTTCTTAGTATTCTTAAGGAATTCCTTAGAAGAAAGTATGAATTTACAAATGAAATGGCTTGGTATTTATAGGCAAAATTTTACCTCCATCAAATCATCCACCAAATCCATTATTAATTGCTCCACTAATTGCTCCACCAAATCCATTATTAATTGATCCACTAATTGCTTATCATGTTTGGTGGTGATTTGATAATTTTTATTATTTATTTATTAATTTATCTTTTGCTTTGAAAACGATTGAAAATGACTTTAATAATTACACACAACACACTTCTGGATGGTTCATCAATTTCGGGCATGAAATCTTCAGAATTCGAAATTATTTTGTCTTTCAAAGTTGTAGATCTTTGAGTCTTCGTTAATCTAGAACTTGAATCAGCGTAATCCGATATCGGAGTGAAAAGTTATACCGAAATTACAACAGATGCGCAAAACTGGAATTTCCAAAACTGCACTTCGTTAAAACGCTCTTTCAAGTTTCCAATCTCCAAAATTAATATGTCAAGTCCAATTTTTGCCCTTATTTGACCCACATTTTATCCTAAATGATTTCATTGTATCCCAATATTATTTTATCTACAAAATAAACTAAAACACATCAAAACGTTCATCAAACCCGAGAAACTAAACAAAATATTAAATAAAAGGGGAGGTAAATATTGATAAATTTTCCGCTCATCAAATATCATGACTAATCATCCTAAGGTCAATTACGTCTTTACCATATTAAAAATATATTATATTACAGAAATTACTTATTTTATTCATAATAAAATATTTTACAATAGTATTTTCAAGGAAATACAACGGGAATTGGCGCTCTGAGCACCAACCCCAACAAAATCTCTCATTTGCTCTAGTGCCAATATCGATTGTATCTAATACCCATCGACTCCACATGTTTATCAAAAACTTCGAAGGTATGGCCTTCGTAAGCGGGTCTGCTACATTATCTTCAATCGGTACCTTGCACACGATAATATCCTCTCGCGACACAATCTCTCGAATGATGTGGTACTTCCGTTCCATATGCTTCGACTTCTGATGCGCCCTCGATTCCTTTGCTTGCGCAATGGCTCCAGTATTATCACAGTATAACGGAATTTCATTCTCGATACTTGGGACAACTCTCAATTCTGTGATAAAGTTCCTAATCCATACAGCTTCCTTTGCAGCTTCAGAAGCTGCAATGTATTCTGCCTCTGTGGTGGAATCTGCTGTTGACCCCTGTTTGGAACTCTTCCAGCAAACTGCACCTCCGTTAAGGGTAAAGACGAATCCAGATGTATACTTTTTATCATCGGGATCCGATTGGAAGTCGGAATTTGTATACCCGTTAACTTGCAATTCACTTCTTCCATAAATTATCAACTTATCCTTAGTACCTTTAAGATACTTAAGGATATGTTTAATGGCCATCCAATGGTCATTGCCTGGATTGGACTGATATCTACTAGTTATGCTAACAACGAAACTGATATCAGGCCTAGTACATAACATGACATACATTATGCTACCCAAACACGAAGCATAAGGTTGGTTAGACATTCTAACCTTCTCATCTTCTGTTTGTGGACTCATCTTCTTCTAAAGATGAATCACATGTCTGAACAATATGTTTGCTGTCTTACAATTAACAAAATTATACTGTTCCAAGATCTTATCTATGTACGTTGATTGGGATAACCCAATCAGCTTCATTTATCTATCTCTATAGAGTTTTATCCCTAAAACATAGGAAGTTTCTTCCAGGTCCTTCATGGAGAAATTCTTACAGAGATATGCTTTGACGCCTTGTAACATCCATATATCATTCCCAATGATTAGGATGTCGTCAACATAGAGGACTAAAAATACTACCATGCTCCCACTGGCCTTCTGATACACACGGGATTCTTCTGAATTCTTGAGAAAACCAGACTATCTAATAATCTCGTCGAATCGAAGATTCCAACTTCATGAAGCTTGTTTAAGTCCATAAATGGACTTCTTAAGCTTACATACCATACCCGAGTTTTCGTTGGACGCAAAACCTTCCGGCTGTTCCATATAGATTTCTTTATCAAGAAATCTATTTAGAAAAGCTTTTTTGACATCTATTTGCCAAATCTCGTAGTCATGATATGCAGCTATAGAAAGCAAAATCCTAATAGACTTAAGCATAGCTACTGGCGAAAAAGTTTCATCGTAGTCGACCCCGGGTCGCTGCGTGTAACCTTTTGCAACCAGTCGGGCCTTGTAAGTTTCAACCTTACCATTAGGCCCGCGCTTCCTCTTGTAAATCCATTTACAACCGATAGGAACAATTCCTTGGGGAAGCGGAACCAAGTCCCAAACTTGATTCTCATGCATTGAGTCTAACTCTGATTTCATGGCGCTTTGCCATTTCACGGAGTCGATGTCCAATATCGATTCTCTATAGGTAAAAGGATCAGTCTCTTCAACTAAGAGACCATCGAGACTCTTTTCTTGTATCAAATACAAGCGTTCAAGAGGTCTAGATACCCTTTGTGACCTACGAAGTATGTGTGTTGAAGGTTTTTCATCTACTTGAATCTCAGTTTCCTCCGTTGGTTCGTTGTTTTCAGGTTGGACTTCATCAAGTTCAACATGTATATGATTACCACCTTCTGACAAAAATTCTACTTCTAGAAATCTTGTGAAGCGAGCTACGAACACATATCGATGCTTGGTATCATAGAACAGATATCCCCCCGTGTTCGAAGGATATCCAACAAACCTAAACTTTTGCCCTCGAGGCGAAAGCTTATCCTGCTAAGTCATCCTAACATAGGCATGACAACCCCAAACCTTGATATAACTAAGATTTGGTCTCCTACCGGTCCATATCTCATATGGAGTCGTAGGTACAACTTTTGAAGGAATCTTATTCAAAAGATGTGCAGCTGTTAAAAGAGAGTAGCCCTATAAGTAATAGGGCAAATCTGTAAAACTCAACATTGATCGGACCAT
>SKCR01014463.1:0-35464 GCA_019454045.1 Zanthoxylum bungeanum
TTCATTCCCGAAACGCTGACAATGTGGGCCCCGACCCTGGGATTTATTCCTGAAACTGCTGACAATGTGGGCCTCGACCTTGGGATTCATTCCCGAAACTACTGACAACGTGGGCCTCGACCCTAGGATTCATTCCCGAAACCGCTGACAATGTGGGCCTCGACCCTGGATCGTTCCCCAAACTGCTTATGATGTGGCCTCGACCCTGGGATTCATTCCCGAAATTGTTGATAATGTGGGACTCAACCCTGGGATTCATTCCCGAAACTGCTGAGAATGTGGGCCTCGACCCTGGGATTCATTCCCGAAACCACTGACAATGTGGCCTCGACCCTGGGATTCATTCCCGAAACTACTGATAACGTGGGCCTCGACCCTGGGATTCATCCCCGAAACCAACGTGAAAACGGGGCCTCGACCTTGGGATTCATTCCCGAAACCGCTGACAATGTGGGCCTCGACCCTCGGATTCATTCCCAAAACTGCTGACAACGTGGGCCTCAACCCTGGGATTCATTCCCGAAATCGCTAACAATGTGGGCCTTGACCTTGAGATTCATTCCCCTGGGATTCATTCCCGAAACTGCTAATAATATGGGCCTCGACCCCGGGATTCATTCCCGATGTTGCTGATAATATGGGCCTCGACCCTGGGATTCATTCCCGAAATAGCTTATAATATGGGCCCCGACCCTGGGATTCGTTCCCCAAACTGCTTGACTTTGCCGCTTTTTCATTTTCTTCAAAACCTGCGAACAAAAACAAAACAAAAAATGCGTGTATGTGACATGTATGCATGTATGCATGGATGTATTTCCTATTCCGATGGGTTAGGCCTTCCTTGTGCTCCTCGGTGCCTCTTGCCTACAAAAATCTTTAGTCGCCCTCTAGGCATGCTTACAGTTTCTTTCTGTCAATCTCTTCTGGTGATTGCTCAGTTTTCTTTGGTCCTATGACTCAAGATTCTGTTATGTCCCTTATTCGTGAGGTGGTAGACTGGTCGCCCCCAGTCTTGATTTAGCTTTCTGCTCTCCGCTGTTTGATTAGGTCAAGGTGGACCACATGATATGGCATTCTATATCATCATATTATATCACATGCTACGAAATAGTCCCAATAGTTACACCTATTATTGCCCTCAAAGAATGCCTAGTATTGAAACCAGAGAACCTTCAAAACTTTCAACGCAACTCAAATCCAAGTCTTTGAATAAATGATCTAAGTCAGACTCAAAGTGTGTGTGTGTGCAAATGTTCCTTTGCAGGTTCATCCCCAGGTAAGCCGACTTAATGATTTCGTCAAAAAATTGGGATCGATGGGTCAAACCAACCTAGATGTCTCAATTATGCATGCAGTTGCTTTTCTGTGCTCAATGTGGTATGGTTTTCTTTCTCTTTTGTCTTTTTTTTTTTTTTTTCATTTTGAACTTCTTTTTTCTTTCTTTTTTTTTTCTTTCTTTTTTTTCAACACACATACCCTTTAAGATAGCATTTCTCCTCATGGTGGTCCTAATACTCGTCCATAGGTAGCTTCACGCTTATCGGTTATAGGTGGTTCAATTCTTTTCTTTAGAGACCTTTTTTTTTTCATTTTCAACCATACCACACATCATAACATAAGCAAATCAAGATAGACATCTAAGCAAACGGTCATTCACCGATCTACAATTTCTTCAACTAGTCACTTTGCTAACTACTCAGGTTTTCACTGCTAAGAACCATAATCAAGTGCTTACGAGTCTAACATAGATCAATTACTCAAAGTATCAGTTAAAAGCACATCAAGAATTTATCGTTTCTAAGGTTTCACCCTAAAGCAAATAATTTCATCATCGGACTTATGCCTAACTATCAAGGACTAAAAACAAACAATTGTTTTTTTTTTGGCTGAAGGCCCCCTTAATGGTCTTTCTATCTTTGCAGTAAAGTTTTCTGTTCCTCGGTTTCCTTTTCCCCAATATCCATGTTTGCTAAACTCTTCTTGACAAGTCTTCTTTTTCCTAACCCAACAGATATCTATGATGTCTTTTAAGACACATGGGTTAACATGATACGTGTATGCATGAGATGCATGTTGTTATCAAAACAGAATATATCATTCCGACTTTATTCCTCCCACACTCGTGGTATGTCCATTTATGTCCTAGGCATGGCTTATTTTGTGCACCAATGTGAGGTACACAGAATCGCTCTCTCATATGCTATGAGGTGAACCTCAGCCACTTTTGTCCCTTTCCATCGGTAAAAGACAAAGACCGCCCATTTACAACATGGACTAAGCCTATTATGGGAATCGTGCCATTGTCTAGAAATGACAAATGAGCTTTCGGTACCGTGGTCATAGGGATGGACTTGGAAGCATCCAACAGTATGCAAATATGCCGTAGCAAGACGTATCCTTTCTGGATGAAAGCCAGTGCGGATATCGAACTCATGCTTCCAGCATATTTGGATCATGTTTGGACTTTCTAAGCCCATCAAGGTTTTCATACAAGTTGGCCCATTATCATTTTAAAGCATTCAATCACATTATTGCTAGGTGCAAACTCGTCTCAGTTGCAAAAGGCCCGACATGTTTACATTTTTGCGATAACATGGCTAAACAACTTCAAATGATAGGGGGCCCAAACATAAAGTGGCCCATCGGTATTCTAGAAACTTTTGGCCCAATCGTCATAAGACACAAACTCGTCCCAGTTTAAATGGCTTGACATCTCATTACAAGAAGTCCAACTGAATCCAAATGATGATGGTACCAAACACAAGCATAAATGGATGGTTTCTATTGGTCATACAACTACGGTTCACATGTGGGTTTGTGCGAGTGTAGACAAAGGCTCCCGTTGGCAAAGGATTGCCCACAACTAGGTCTCCCCACTCAAGGGTTTGAGCGACCAAGTAAGCGCACCTTTTTTTTATACGCTAAGGTACGTGCCAACGAGTGATGATACATGACTGACTGTCAGATGGATTTCTTATTGAAGATTCCCCAGATGGAGGGTGGAGCGAAATCTCTTAAATACCCTAGCCTCTTAGGCTCTTATCACCTTGGTGACAAGAATAGATAACATGTCCTCCAAATTAGTCCATCACGGTAAACTTCGAGTAAATGATTATCTAGGTGCCTTCACAGCTTTTCCTTTCGGCTATGAAAAGGTAGTGAGTGAATGAAGACACCAAATCATTACCCAACTCTAATAATTCCTTTGGTTAAACCTCTTAGTCCTAACCCACTTATAGACACGGTTAAATAAAGCAAATATCACAAACATTACAAGACATTATTTCGGGGCCAATTCTCTATCCCTAGTGGAATCAACAGACTGTAGGATACAGAAATCGGTGATGCTGTTCCAGGCTCGCGGCCCGGTCGGGAGTACGGATTAGCCTACGGGGGACTAAATCGGAGAATAAAGGAGTCGCCACCCAGTGTGAACTGGGAAATGATTTAAGGCCGCACTCACCCATCGCAAGGGAAGACCTCAAACCGTTGGGTTCGGAATGGTCTCTTACTTATGTCACTTGTAATGAACAGATTTATGCAATAATGTAACCAAGTCTACGCAACATACAAATGCAAGATTAACTAATATCTAAGTTTGCACACATAGAAGTAAATGAAACGAAAGCGAGCACACAATCTCATGAACACATGCGTGAACGTTTCCTCAAGTGGTACGTGGAGTTATATCCCAAGTACAGACCGCACTACCGTCCATTAGGATTCGGCTATGGAATTTATGTCTGGGTTTCCATCCGATATACCACGAGAGGCAACACTCAATCACTAACCCAATATAGACAAACATGACATACGATAATGCATATAACCATAATAACCGAAGAGACAAAGCATGCAAAATAACAAGGAGGATAAATATGTCAAAATAAATACGGAATAATAAATATTTCACGTCCAACCAAGCATGCCGTGTCCAGGACGACAAAATAAAATATAACAAAGGGTGCCCTCAGGTCTTACCTTTTAAGTCGCTTCGTGGAAGAGCGTTACGCGGCCGTCGGAAGGGTTAATGCTCCGCAACTTTTCCTGTTCAATGTTTTCCTTCGTCGCCTCGCTGTTTTGGGCTGCTATTTTCTCTATTTTGGACTGCTATTTTTGCTGTTTTTGCTGCTGTTTTTGGATTGTTTAAGGGGTATTTTAGGGATGCAGTTCGCGGTAATTTGAGGGTGTTTTTAGGGGTTATTTTGTGGACTCGTGTCGGCTAGGTTCTTAATGGGTGATTCTGGGCTGGATATGGCTTATGTATATTTTTTATTCGGTGAGGATTTTGTGTTTTTATGTCGGTTTGGTTTCATGCCTCACGTCCAAGCAGTTCACGCCAATGCTTATGCTTCACGTTCCAGGTGGCTCCACATTCGGGGTTGCATGCACCTTTTTTTGTTAATATTTGTTAGTTGTCTGGTGCTTCTTGGCTGCTGAAGTTGGCTGCTTATGAATGTGGCTCACGTGAGGGGTGTCCAGTTTAGGGTCTTGTTGCTAGGTGGAGGGCTGGTTCGTGGGCATGTATTCAGTGAGTGTGAACGTGTTGCAGTGTGTATTTGACGTGAGTGAGTGGCTGAGTGTGTGTCGGTTCTGTAGCTTCTCGTTTTCTTGGTCGGTTTGGTGAGAGGGTTGCTTGGTTCTTTGTTACTTCACGTTGATGTAGGGTTGTTGTACAATGAAGAGAATGATGATAGAGGCATGGAATGATAGAGAGAGGAAGGGGCGTGAATGGTTAGGGTTTCTTGCCGTGTGTGAATATGGTGTTTTTTTAGAGATATGAGGGAGAGAGAAAGTTAAGGGTGATGCCGAGAGAGATTAGATTTGTGTCGAGAGAGAAGAAGAGATGTAGGGGTCTTTAGGGTTTCATTGCTTGTGTCCTTGTGTGGGGCAAAAAAGGGTTTTGGTGTGCAGGTTTATCGCCGAGAGTCAGAAGGGCTTTTAGGGTTTGGATTTTTGTAGAGAGAGGAAGGCTTGAGAGGATCAACGTGAGTTACTAGGGTTTTTCTATTTTACGTGAGTGTGAGCTCTAGGGGGTCTAAGGGTTTGGCTTTGGGTGTCTTTTTATAGGAGAGGGTTAGGGTTGTCCTTGTACGGGAAGGAAAGAAATTTTGTGTAATTATGGGGATATCTATTTAGTTTGTTATAAGGAAAATGATCTCTTTAATTTAGGGAGATGATTTGTTTTAGTTTAGGACAAAGATTTATGGCATTTGATTTGATTTGTTTAATTTGGGAATGTGACTTGATTTGATTTCTTTAATTCGGGAAGGTGATTTTTGGGATTTGATTTGATTTTATTTAGTTTAGGCATGTGATTTAATTTAATTAGGAATGTGATTTATGAGATTTCATTTGATTTTATTTAATTTAGGAATGAGATTTGATTGGATTTTAACATGTGTTTAATGTATTAATTATTATTTTGGATGGGTTTGATGGGCTTGGAGGCTTATGGGCGTGTAGGATGGCTAGTTGGTGGGCTTGGGCGTGTGGGCTTGGTGTGTGGCTTGCGGTGTTTTGGGCCGAGGATAAATTTTAAAACAGAGATCCAACGAGCAAACCCGAAGCTAAGCAAACGAATTAAGTCCAACAAGGTATTGATTTCTGACTTTTCCCTTCCGACGTTCGTTTCCCGCGACTTCCGCAACTTAAAGGGTAGTGCCTCTATACGAGGCTCATCATCGGGATTTATATGCAAAAATGCAGTGTCTACAATATCCAATATATTTTCCTAACCTTTTCCTCTGAATCAACTAAGTCTTGGCTTTGGCTCAACAAGCTTAATGATTCCAGTTAAGCGAGACCCATTGACCTTGGAAAACTTCGTAATCCATGTCGATAAACAAGAAGTGGCCTTGACTTTGGCCAACAAATCACAACTTGCCCAAGACACTCGATATGGAACAAAGCTTTCATGGTTCAAACACATCTGCGATGGACATTGATCTTGACTTTGGCCAACAAACCAATGCCAATCTTGGATCTTGAGAAAGAACAATTCAATGGAAGGAAAACGATTAATATTTGATTGAGGGTTTTTCGCGTAATTGGCAACCAATTAATTATCTTTGATTAGGTCTCATCATACGCCCTTAAGCATGAATTCTAAATGCATAATAAGGCGCGATAAATAAAATAATAATGATATGCGGATGAATATCTCACAGATTGTTCCTAGAACAAATCACTATATTTCCTCTCCCCGGCTAGCACTATTCTAACTTCTACCCAATTACATAATACAATAAAGAAACCTCATTACATTGAGGGGAATTGGTGAGAAGAGAATTACAAAGAGTCAAGAGATAAAAGCTGGACATGCGGGTCCAATTTAATAAATTCTAAATTTATTACAACAATTTCCAAAATTGCCCTCACCCATCTAATATCCATCTGATATACATTATTCATACAATACATCCATGTATTCACATAAAGCATGTTATTCAATCAATCTAATCCAATTAATTAATCTTTGAATTAAGTGATCATCCAATGTTCAAACAACGATTTGATTTGCGCGAGTCCAACTCGTTTGAGAATAAGTACTCAAAGTGCGTATTCTCTAATTATATTGAACTACAATTTTAAATCCAATTTAATTTGTATTCAATAGTAATTCTTTATTTAATTCCAAATTAAATAATTACACTTTTAATGTGCCTTTATGATTTAGATTCTAAATCTAAAAGCCCAATTAACATCCAATGTCAATTTAACATCCAATGTCAATTTAATTAAAGTCCAATGGGCTTTTAATTAATTTCATAAGGCATGGGCTTTGGCCAATATGGGTCAAACCCAAATGCCTAGGCCCAATTAAGGAATCACACTATTTGCCATAAAATTAATTTCGGCCCATTAGGCCCAATTAAATTTAAAAGACCCATTTATTATATTTGGACTTAATGGAATGGTTTTAGGCCCAATTTGGATCCAATCCAATTGTCTTAAACCAACTTGGCACAACCAAGCCCATTAGGCCCAAATATAACAATTTTAGCTCAATTCCAAATTAATCCTAATTAATTAAATTCTAATATTCCAAATATCACAATTTATTTAATTCAAGTTTATAGCCATAATTAATTATTTAAATTAACATTTTCAAAATACCAATTTACATAATTAATCATGCTTTATCATATTCAATACATGTCCAACATTATTGAAGCAAAATCAACCTCATTACATGCTCTACAAGTCAGGGCAATGATGAGATTTTTTATATCAATTTTGATTTCAATCCAATTAAATCACAAATCAATATATCCTAGCATTTTAAACACATCCAATGGTCTTAAAAAATCAAAATCACCATGACATAAAGGGCTTCTAACTCTCGGCCAAGGTAAGCAAATATAGGGAAAATTAATCCAATTTATTTTCTCAAATATTAAGATGCATAAATCTAATTTAACATCATCCAAGCTTATCCAAACCATCAATTTGAAGATATCATGCTCAAAGCACAAAATCCCCAAAATCAAGATTATAAACCCTAAGTTCATTTCATGCTTAAATAGGCTCATGATACCATTGTTGGGTCTCTAAGATCAATCCCAAGATCATTTAAGCATAAAACATGTGTGAATACTCAAAGAAATATATCAGAAATTATACTCACTTTGATCGGTTGTGTGGATGTGCTTAGAACAAAATTTTGCTCCTTTGAAGTGCTCCAAGCTCCTCTTTGAATGATTGTGTGTTGAGCTCCAAGCTTGGTGAATGAGATTCCAAACTCAAGGGATGTTTCCCTATCACCTTTGAATGACCCTTTTGTGTGCTAGCACTTAAGATTTTTGAAGCAAAAATCAAGAAGCAAGAAGCCAAGCTTCACGCCAAAAATGAGAGAAAATGGAAGTGATATTTTCGGCCAAAGAGAGAAAAGTGAGAAGTGTTGTGTTTTTGATTTTCCAAAAAAAATAAAATCAATTGCCAAACTTCCAAAGTTAGTAAAGGTCTTTCACAAGTCAAGATAATGTGTTAAACAAGTAACACCAAATCCTCACTAACTTCCATCACCATAAAGGTAAATGTTGACTAGTGATGTGACTTAAGGTGGGCCCCACTTGATTCAAAATCTGAGTGGGCCCGCAAATACATCACAGGCTCGGGTTCGTTAATTCCGAAATAACGAATTTTCCGTTGCGACTTAATTAAATCAAATTTAATTAAATAATTATGCCTAGCAAATTTACTATTAAAGTAGCTCGCGAATTAATTCTAAATTAATTCGTTCGCCCGAATTAAAATCTAATTTTAATTTCGTTATGAAATCTAATTTCATTTAATATATCGAATATATTATTTTAATCGATTAATTCCAAATTAATCGTTCTCTCTCTTCTATTCGAATTTTGTCCCAGATAAATTTTCGCCGTAATTAATCCCAAATTAATTTTCTCTCTCTTCTAATTAATCCCAGATTAATTCTGTTCGAGTCATACGTCATCGGTGAATCTTCGGGAAGCAACCCATGAGATCCCTGGATATGTTGGCAGTAAATTCGGTCGTCAGACTATCCGAACACATGCGTACCCGGTACCACGTTCTTACCAATTTACAAGACATGGTTGGCTTCTAGCGAAGCACCGTGCCTACCCAATTCTCCAGAAATATTCTTTAAGGAATATATAATCTATGTTAGGCGTAGTATACGTAGTATTGCGTATTGCGATCCAGTATCTGATGTCACATGCAAGGCCTGTGGCTGGAATAGTGTCTGCCCTGTACGAAGCATATATCAGATCACAAACAACTAGTCTCTATAATCGGATAATCATGACCTTGTCATATTACCCCGATAGTTGCAACATAATAGAGAACCAGTTCTGTATCCCTGCGTGATATTCATCTCCATATGACTGAAGTGATACTTCCGTCTTGACATCACACCCAATACACTACGATTCTCAATAAACCCAGAAGAGGCGTATACAGAACCTGTTAAAGTCCCGGACGGCCAAAACCAAAGCGTATTGATTGTCGCAAGTATTAGCGATGCAAGTCTTAGGTTAAAACCAAATACACCTACCCTGATGCGGATTCCCATAGACACATAGTCATACTACCAATGGGATTCTGCGGGGTCTATCCAGAGCGAAGCTGTTCCCGTACCATCGATAAACACAATCTCCTATCACACTTGCATAAGTATTCAATACTTAAATATATGAGAATCATGCCGTTATGCTCCCACAACGCGCACAAGTGCAATACTAGTTTATTCCGCATTATCGATGTCCAGTCTCGATAATACTACGACTAGAGATATTTAATGATTAAACCTTTGTACATTGATATCGTCTCATATCTTATTAATCCGGAACTAATCATAAAGACTTTTATCATTCATATATTCAAGTAATCTAATTACAAAATGATAAAATAGCAATTTTCATTGTCACATAGTTAATTTGTACAAAAACCACAATGTCTTTTACAAATAGTGACGTTATGGGTCATAATTTTCCAACAGTATGGATGTTCATAGGGTCAGGTTAACCCGCGACCCGACCCGAGCCGACCCGACCCGACGCAACCGGGTCGAGTTTGCAAAATTATAAATGTAATTTCGGATTACAGTGAACCTGGCCCGTAAAATTAGATCAGGTCGCAGGTTTAGTGTAAAAATTGGATTTGACCCGACCAGACTCAATTTTGATGGTTTTCCCTTTTCCTCTATAGTAAATTATCATAATTTGGGTTATTTACAAATTCTATCAAAATTATATAATTTAAAAATATATATTATGTATTTTTCTGACCCGACCCACTTTTTTCTAACCCAACCCACATTGACCCGACCTACGCGGTTTACATTTTCAAATTTTGAATTTCGGATCTTCCGACCCCACCCGACTCAGGAACACCTAGCGGAACGTTCATAGAAAATTAACAAGAGGTGTGTAGCCTTTGACCTCTAAAACACTAAATTCCAGTTTCCAAAAGATTGTGTAGTCAATTCTGTTCTATCTAGTGAGGGTGATGAATTTTACAGAAAATATCAACCACGTGAAACACAAGTGGCACTGTAAATCAAGTCAATCAAACAAGGCAGAAGCCTTTGTGCAAGTAAATTTTTGTCTATTCCTTTTCCGGGTACCCATTTTTCCCCAATCCTAGTAAAATTTAATGTTGAATGATGACTTTTTAGAAACATATTTTTCACGAGTTTCATCATTTTCCTGAACAGCAGCCAGTAATAATGTCCTCACCAAACCCAAGTTGTATAATTTGTGGGAAATGGGTCATTCATGTACTAAAGTTCTTAGCTTGCTGTTAAAAAATAAAATCATTCTTGAATTTACTCGTGTTAAGTCTTTGATTCATGAAAAGTTCATCTGAGTTTAAGGGAAAAAATCTGTTTTTTTTTAAAGCCCCCTCTTGTCGGTTCTGTTATGTCTAGCTTAGCTTAGAAAACAAGGTCTGTGTTGTTGGGTTTATATTGTCCCATAATGAGATATCTTATGGTTATGGCACTGTTTGTTCTTATAAGTGGAGTTTTTGGTGGTTTTGTTTGCTGTCAAAGGCCTGCTGTTGTGAACGTTGGTGCAATTTTTACTTTTGATTCAGTTATTGGTAGAGCTGCAAAGGTGGCAATGGAAGCAGCAGTTTCTGATGTTAATGCTGACCCAATGATTCTCAATGGGACTGAGTTGAAGTTGTTAATGAAAGATGTCAATTGCAATGTCTTCTTGGGTTCCATTGAAAGTGAGTTGAATATCTCTTGCTTGAATTTACATTTTTTTTGTTTTTGTTTTTCTTGTGGATGCTTGGATTGAGGTTTTGCAGAATTCTTGATATGAATGGTGTTTTCTTAATGGGTATTTAGCAATTCAATGAATAATTATGTTGATGCAAAGATTATTAACTTAATTTGACTTTCTGAGTTCTTTTTTAGAGCAGCACAATTTTTTTGGCCATTTGAGTTTGTGAGGAATCTGTTATCTGTGAACCCCTTCTGTTTTTTGAACTGTTTATGTGCAATTCTATCAGATTTTGACATGCTCATGCATAATTTTGCTTTTCTACATCATATTTACTGATAACAAAGATTAATATTCATGTTCTGTACTCGGAATTGGGGTTTCTTGCAAACTAAATTATTGTTATTGCAACTTTTTATTCTTTGTACAGCTTTTCAACTAATTGAGGACGAGGTTGTGGCCATAATTGGCCCCCAGTCTTCATCAATAGCACATATGATATCTGAAGTCGCAAATGGTCTCAAAGTGCCCCTTGTTTCATATGGTGCCACTGATCCAACTTTGTCTGTGCTCCAATTTCCTTACTTCATCAGAAGTACCCAAAGTGACTCCTACCAAATGACTGCTATGGCAGATTTTGTCGACTTTTATGAGTGGAAGGAAATTATTGCCATTTATGTGGATGATGATTATGGGAGGAATGGCATAGCTGCTTTAAATAATATGCTTGAGAAGAAGATGGCAAAAGTTTCATATAAACTACCTTTACCCGTTCAATTTAATCAGCATGACATTATAGATTTGCTCAATAAATCTAAACTGCTTGGTCCTCGTGTGTATATTGTTCATGTAAATCCTGACCCCGGATTGAGAATCTTTACTATGGCCCAAAAACTTCAAATGCTGACCAGCAACTATGTGTGGCTTGCAACAGATTGGCTTTATGCTACCTTAGATTCTTTCTCTCCTATGAACCAATCGTCACTCCGTATCCTCCAAGGAGTCGGGCTTCGTCAACATACTCCGGAGTCCATCACTAAGAAGGCCTTCTTATCTCGGTGGAGTGAAATGCAGCAGAAAGGATTAGTGAGTACTGGGTTGAATACCTATGGGCTTTATGCTTATGATACAGTCTGGGCAGTTGCACGCGCAATTGATAAGTTTCTAGATGAAAACAATATCACCTTTTCTGTAAGTGATGAGTTGCTTGATAAAGCAACTAAAATACAACTGGAGCAGCTCAAAGTATTTGATGGTGGGGCTTTTCTACTTGGGAAATTATTGCAGACAAACTTCACCGGTTTAACAGGTCAAGTTCTCTTTAATCAAGATCGTAACATAGTGAGTGGTGGTTATGATGTCATTAACATTGACAAGATGGAAATTCACAGGGTTGGTTATTGGTCTGATGGTCTTGGTTTCTCAGATTTACCCCCGGAAACTCTTAAAGGGAAACATAATATTCATTCCGAACTGGGGTGGAAGCTTCAAAATATTACGTGGCCTGGTGGAAAAACTGAGAGACCACGTGGTTGGGTAATTGCAGATGATGGAAGACCACTGAGAATTGGAGTGCCAAAGAGAGCCAGCTTTGTTGATTTTGTTACAGAAGATCACAATAGCCATAAAATCCAAGGATACTGTATTGATGTATTCCTCGAAGCACGGAAACTAGTGCCATATGATGTGCCTTACAAATTTGAGCTTTTTGGGGATGGTCTGTCCAATCCTAGTTATGACGGGCTTGTGAAAATGGTGGCAAATGATGTAAGTGGATAGCATTGTTTTCATAATTGTCAAATTTACAAGGAAACATATAATTTTAATGAAGTCTTTAATCAAGACTAATGACTTAATGATCTGTCTCTAGTCTGAACCCAGCATTCGCAAAGGGAAGATTTGTTGGCAGATTAAATTTGATTGTAAAACCTTTTTATGTTTCGAAACTGTGGCTGCAGGTGTTTGATGCAGCTGTTGGGGACATTGCAATTGTCACAAATCGAACAAGGATTGTGGATTTTTCTCAGCCTTATATTGCTACTGGTCTAGTCATAGTGGCTCCTATTAAGAATCACAAATCAAGTGCTTGGGTTTTTCTCAAACCATTTACAGTGGAGATGTGGTGTGTTACTGCAGCTGCTTTCGTGATGGTTGCCATCGTTATCTGGATTCTCGAGCATCGAGTCAATGATGATTTCCGAGGTACTCCTAGAAGACAGCTTATCACAATGTTTCTGTAAGTCTTTTTGGTAAAAAGTTCGGTGTTGATTTAGATGAAATCGATTGTTTGCCTCGGATGACTAATCTGTGAACTTATTTTATCCTTTTCAGGTTCAGTTTCTCTACATTATTTAAGACAAATCGTAAGTAAAAGTTTTTGGCTTTTATAGTCTCGAGAGATTTTTTATTCTATTTCTTTCTTGTTTTTACTTGCTCTGTCCTTCTGTGAGTAAAATAGCAGTGATGTTATAAGATCAAGACATGCTTGAGTTTGATAATATATATTTTGTTCTTAGCCTGTAAATAAAAATGTTGACTATCTCTGCAATGTACACAAAGCCCTTTCTACATTGTTATGTTTTCTTAAGAAACTTGTTTCTGAAATTGCATGTTTGCAGTTTGCACGAATGACTTGTCAGATACTATTGTTAATCTTTGTTAAATTTTAGATTTTCATTGAATTTACAGCTTGCCATCACATGAAGCACATTTGTACGTCTTGTATTTCATTTTCGATTAATGTGTCCTTAAAACAATCTTCTTGGTTTGAACATAGTATTGGTTTCTCAACACATTCTTAATAAACTGAAAAGATGAAAGGTCGCAAAGATATATTTTTTGGTTTTTAATCCCCTCCTATTATAGATTTTCATGTTCATTTAAAATATGTTAAGAGTTTCATTGTTTTCCCATTAAATCACAGAGGAAGCTACTGTAAGCACACTGGGACGATTTGTGATGGTGGTGTGGCTTTTCTTATTGATGGTGATAACTTCAAGCTACACTGCAAGCTTGAGTTCAATTCTCACAGTTCAACAGCTTTCAACTTCTATCAAGGGAATTGACAGCTTGATCACGAGTGATTGGCCTATTGGGTACCAAGTGGGATCATTTGCTTACAACTATCTCTTGGATAGTCTTCACATACGTCAGTCAAGACTCGTTTCTCTTGGCTCCCCAGAAGCTTACGAAAGAGCTCTGCGGCAGGGGCCAAGTAATGGAGGGGTGGCAGCTATCGTGGACGAACTTCCATACGTGGAGTTGTTTCTGTCAAACCAAACTGATTTTGGAATTATTGGGAAACCATTTACCAAAAGTGGATGGGGATTTGTAAGTAGCTTCTTTTTTATAAGCATAAGTGTGCATTTTTATGTACATTACATATAGCATTATATTCAGATATTCTGTGCAGTAGGTAATTTGTGCAACATAATGATCTCTCTATATGCAGTGATCTGAAAATGTTCATAGATGTGAGTTAGCAACTCCTTTTCTGCTTTTAAAGAGAGATGGAGACAAACTAAAGCAGAAGATCCTGATTGTCTTAGCTTTATTCCACCATTATTTTGTTAATTTGTTTTACACTCTAGGCATCCGGAATGAATGATTGTGCTGTATACGAATTAGCTGTATCTTGATCCTAGATATTACTGCTCACTAAGTCATAGTATAGCTGCCACATTAAACCTAGCATCATTAAATTTGAAGGAAAACAGTTTACGAAATATGATTCTGCTAGTGATCTTTTTACGACATTATCTAACAATTTCATTACACTCGATTAGGCTTTCCAAAGGGATTCTCCACTAGCTGTAGACATGTCCACAGCAATCTTAAAACTTTCCGAGAATGGAATGCTTCAGAAGCTTCGAGAGAAGTGGTTTTGTAAAGAGGGTTGTCCAGAAGAGAGGAGACAGCATTCTGAGCCTCACCAACTTCATTTAATCAGCTTCTGGGGTCTATATATTCTCTGTGGTATCATCACTCTCACTGCTTTGCTAGTTTTCCTGATAAGAATGGTTCACCAGTATGTCCATTACAAGCAACAGCAGAGGCACCCTCACTCACCTTTATCCTCGAGTTCATCAAGCACTAGCTGCTCAAAGGTCATCTATAACTTTTTTGACTTCGTAGATGAGAAGGAAGAAGCTATCAAGAAAATGTTTACTCAATGTGATTATCCCCAAGTTCATGGGAATTCAACAAGATAAAGAAGTATCTGTTTGAAGGAAATTGGTGGATAAACCGATACTATTGTGCAATTTAGAGTTTAGTATTGAAACAGATCACAAGTAGTTTATGTACATATCATCTTATATGTATTACTTCCCAGAATTCGTAAAGTATGTAAAAATGTATATAGCAATGTTGATGATGTATTTTTAACATTGTATTAAAATTTTCCTTAAGACTTAATTTAAGAGTATTTTAAATTTCCTAACTTGTTTTTTTTTTAAAGATGAAATTCATTCATATATAAAGACATCATAAGGATGTAATTACACGGTCATAATAGATCGAATATAATTTTAGGATACCTTAAGATTCGAGCTAAATTATGATAAAATCTAACAAGTAAAAACAATATATGTATTATGTGTGAATATATATATTCACACATAAAACTACTTAGATGCAGGAAGAATTACGGTATTGACATGTCCCCACCTCAGCCTCAGTACAAAGTCGGTAATTATATACTCCTAACTAGAAGTGAACCAATATGATACACATTGTACATAAAAGTTTTACAATAATATACAATTAATTTAATACATAAAAATAATAGGTAAATGAGTCTTCATGAAAGTCATGGAAAGCACCATAAAATTCTTCGCCCGTAAAATCAACTCAACCCAATTTATGTTGGGAAGCGGCCGCGAGTGCGCAGCGGAAAATTAAATCAATCAAATTATGATGCCGTTATCTTTTTGCCCAAGACCCATTTGTTTTTATTATTCTACAAGCCTAGGTATGTTACTATATATTCTAAGCATAAAAACTCATAAAACATGCAAAGAACATAAACCTAAACATGATAACTATCATAAGAACTCTAATTAAAATAAAGAAAGAAAAAGACTTACTTGAACCGAAGACTCATTCAGTCCTCCCTCCAATCTACAAGCTTTTCTCGAACTCAGCAAGCTCTTCCACGTTCCAAAGAGCCACCCAAGTGTGTGGCCTCCAAAGGTGCACACACCAACGCCAAAACTCAACGGCAAGACTACACCTTGAGTGCACGGGTATTTTGCCTTTGGTGCTAGCCTAGGCAAATACCTCAAAACTTTTAACTCGAGGTTCCTCTAGTCAATTAGACTTAAGGATCCTCAAAATTAGTGGCTTACTCTTAAACTTTAGAGTTGCTCACTCATATAAACCCAAGATATGAAAGGTTTGGTGCAAAAATTTGTGAAGAATTCTTTGGGTTTATATAGGTGCTCCAAAGACAACAAAATTAATTAAGAATCCGATGTGGGATAAATGCTAATTTAATCTTAGCCATTTGATCTTAATTTAGTGGTTTAATGAGATTATAAAACCATAATAAGAGTTTGGGCCGAATTGGAATTCAAAACAAATAACAAATAAAAAAAAATTACTATTCATATTACTATTCACATTTTTTTTATTTATTTATTTATTTATTTATTCCAATTCCCAAAGTGCCCCTATCGTCATTCACCAATATCTAAGCCACTATGGAACCTCATAAATGATATGTTCAATAATTAAATACATTGAACCATTTATGAACAATTCGTACAACAATCATATATGTTGTTAAATTTGTACTGTGCACTGTTAACCATTGATTTCGACTTTGTTGTGTGTGACCTTTTGGGTTCCCCTCAAGATGGACATGAAATGAATCGTGATAATTTAATCGAACATAATTATCCTCCGATCAGATGGTCGTTCGATTTCAATGACCAAGGTTGACATCTAGCAACATGCCAAGGCCCCAAAATGAGAAGGAAATATATATATATACACATTCTGTATGCGATTTACATATGATACGGTCCCTCGCCTCACTGTATCCCCACCGTTTGACCTAGGGTATGGAAAGTGTCTACCTATATAGTCAAAGGTATGATGTTGATAGTGTCATGAATCGTGCTAACCCAAGAATCTCACATGATTCTTCCGCTGCGGCCACAGTCTCAAGCACTGATCACACATATCAACTCGCGAACTGGAATACTCTTATAAGAAAATATTATCCGAGAGAGTGGCGATTCTCTGTTGTATCTTTATAAACTTCATGTGTTTTAACAAATGACCCAATCATACCCTTATGACCGGATCTTTTAAACCGGGGAAGGAGAATGTCAAAGCTATTTGATCCACACATAAGATTGTAAAGACCTCAAGTCTAAGGACTAGTCATACAATCGATACATAAAAGTTCTCACAGATAGATGTGATAAACATTCCATGTGAAAAATTACGGCGGTCAGTTCAATGGACACGAGCAACTCATGCATCCATGTGATACACCAAGCGGACGAATCTCCGCTAGTTGCCAATGAGATCGGCTACCCCACTTAAGGGCGGATCATATCATCATGCTAGTCTCTCCGCTTTGTGAACGCCCAGATTATTCACAAAACTATGACTATGAACGTTTAAGAGTAATGATTCTCATAAGGCGTGGAAGCCATCATCTTATTACTTCAAGGGCTTTATTGCAGTGTTTGATTATTCATATAATTTATGTAAGACACGTATAATAAAGATTTCCATTTTATTAATTAATGAAAATATTACAAATACATGTACATATAGCCCATCCACAAGTTGGGTATAGGGCATATCCCTAACATTCTCCCACTTGCACTATAGCCAACTAGTATGAATCTGGACACCATACTCCCGGGTGTGCCTATCATGCTTTTGTTGAGTCAGCCCTTTAGTCAGAGAATCTGCAAGATTATCTTCTGTGGGTATTTTCTCTAGAATAACTTTATCTATGTACGTAGATTGAGAAAGTCCTAACAACCTCTTAGATCTATTACGGTAGATCTTAATGCCGAGGATGTAGGCTGCTTCTCCCAAATCTTTCATGGAGAAATTCTGAGATAACCATTGCTTGGTGGCTTGCATCATGGGAATATCATTCCCGATGATTAATATGTCATCGACATATAATACAAGAAATAAAACAACACTCTTACTATTTTTCCTGTAAACACAAGGCTCGTCTACATTTTTGATGAAGTCAAATTCTTTGATTGTCTCATCAAATCGTATATTCCAACTTCTGGAGGCTTGCTTGAGTCTATAAATGGATCGTTTAAGCTTGCATATTTTATTTTGATCATCCTTAGATGCAAACCCCTCAAGTTGTGTCATATAGACTTCCTATACGAGGTTCCCAATAAGGAAAGTTGTTTTGACATCCATCTGCCAAATCTCATAATCAAAGTCTGCAGCTAGTGCCAGTAAAATTCGAATGGACTTTGTCATTGCAACAGGCGAGAAGGTTTTGTCATAGTCAATTTCTTGGATTTGTCTATAACCTTTCGCCACCAACCTAGCCTTATAGGTTTGGATGTTGCATTCTGCATCAGTTTTACGCTTGTAAATCCACTTGCAGCCTATGGGTTTTATCCCTTCAGGTGCATCCACCAAGTCCCAGACTTGATTCTGATACATAGAGTCTATTTCGGATTTCATGGCCTCAAGCCACTTGACTGAATCAATGTCACGCATTGCTTCGTCATAACTGGTGGGATCGTCATTATCAATGACCTGATCATGTTCTCATCAATATGGAAACCATATCTTTCAGGCTCATATCTTTCCCTACCAGACCTTCTAAGTTCATAACCTTGTGGTTGTTCCGTCGATGCCCTTTTGATGGGCCTGAGGCTTAGTTCTATGTTAGTTTGTTCTTCTCATAGCTCATCGAGGTCAAGTATACTCCCACTATATTTCTTGAGAAGTAATTCATTCTCTAGAAATTTAGCATTTCGTGAGACAAATGTTCTTTGTTCATTTGGGACGTAGAACACGTATGCTCTTGAGTTCAAGGCATATCCTACAAACTTACAATTAATTGCCCTATCATCCAATTTGTTAGTTTGTGTGAGCTTAACATATGCGTCATATCCTCAAACTCTTAGATAACTAAGACTGGGACGTTTCCTAGACCATAACTCATATGATGTTTGACTAATAGTCTTAGAAAGAACTTGGTTTAGTAGTAGTGTTGTAGTTTCTAAAGCAAGACCCCAAAATGGAAGAGGTAGATCCGTGTCTGGCATCATTGATCAGACCATATCTAATAATGTTCGATTTCTCCATTCGGAGACCCCATTATGATGTGGAGTTCCCGGAGGAGTCCACTGGGAAACAATGCCATTTTCTCTCAAGTAATCTTGAAATTCCTCGCTTAAGTATTCACCACATCGGTCAAACCTTAGTGAAACAATATTTTTATTAAGCTGGTTTTCTACTTCAGCTTTGAAGACTTTGAATTTCTCAAAGGCTTCAGATTTGTACCGCATAAGGTACACATACCAATATCGCGAGTGATCATCGATAAAGGTAATGAAGTAGGAGAATCCACCTCTAGCGGTGACAGACATTAGTCCGCATACATTAGAGTGTATGATTCTAATGTCTCCGCTGCACGCTGTCATTACCTTTGAAGGGTAATTTGGTCATTTTACCAAGTAAACAAGACTCACAAGTTCATTAAGGTTCATATTTGAAGGGTCTAAAATACTCATTCTTATGTAGCTTAGTTAATCTTCTTTCATTGATATGACCTAAGCGACTGTGCCATAGAAGTGATTCATTGAGATTATTCGAGTTAACGTTGTATATATTAGAGGTTGAACATTCTTTGTTAGTTTGTAAGACATAGATACCATTATTCAAAATACCATCTCAATATTTTATTTCATTGAAATAAATAGAACATTCATTACAACTTATTAGGCATGAAAAGCCTTTATTACATAAAGAACAAATTGAAATGATGTTCTTCACTAGATAAGGTACATAAACATAATCTTCTAAGTCTAAAACTAAACCATTCGGCAAAACTAATGAATAAGTCCCCACGCACAATGCAGCTAGTTTTGCTCCATTACCCATGCGTAAGTCAACCTCCCCATGACGAAGTCTCCTACTGTTTCTCAGGCCCTGCACATTGTTACACAAGTGAGTCCCACAACCGGTGTCAAGCACCCAAGTAGAAGGTTCAGAGTTTTGAGAATATAGTTCAATCATATACAACATACCTGAAGCATTGGGCTTCTTGGCCTCTTAGGCTTCCCTAGCTTCATTGGCTTTCAAGGATCTGCAGTCTTTCTTCCAATGACCTTTTTTTTCCATAAAAGAAACATTTCCCCTTTCCTTTTTTCTTCTCCACCTTATCATTGGGCTTTAGATTATCTGGAGCCTTGCCTTTGCCCTTATTTTTCTTTGGGCCTCGTGGCTTCAGGTCCGTACTCGTAAGCATGACGGAGGTTTTAAGCTCCGGTTTCAAGTCCTTCTCTACTTACTTTATCAGATTGTGCAATTCTGCTAAAGCAGCTTCTTTATCAGACAGATGAAACTGCAAAATAAAGTTAGAGAAGTCTTTTGGTAAGGACTGAAGAATTAGATCGTGACCTATCTCATGATCCATGATGAACCCGAGGTTGGCCAATTTTTCAATATGGCCAATCATCTTAAGCACATGTCCACTAACATATCCTTCCTTATACCTTGTTTGGAATAAGGCACATGACACTTGGAATCTCACGGTATGAATGAAAGTTTCATATAACTCCTTCAAGTGAAAGATGATGGTTTGAGCATCCATATCTTCGTGAGCTTTATGAAGTTCGTCCGACATAGAGCCAAGCATTATGCAAACTGCTTGCTCATCATCATCGACATGTTTCTTCCAAGCATCAAATGTATTTTGGTCAGCATCTGCTGCGGGTTCAGGGGAAATGGTCTTTCAAGAACATAGAAAATCTTTTCTTGTCATAAGACAATTTTAAGGTTTTTAAACCAGTCATTGTAGTTGTCCCCTTTGAGCTTATGCTCATCAAGGATGGAATGAAGTGATACTCTATTTGCCATTTGAATGTTTGTTAAATATTTTAACCCACATGTTAAGAGAGAATGTTAAAATTAGGAATATGTTTTCATTAATATTTCATAATAACATGGGCTTTTAATATTATGAAGTTGCTCCCACTCATTTGTTTTAAAATTTTAAGCAAATCGCATCAACCCTAATATGATGGATTTCTTGTGGGAAAGGATCCCATTATCATCATTTCTTAACTCCGACTAAGGCCGATCGTTATAAAATAAGATAATTAGGTAGGTTCCCAACCAATTTATGATATAAATCACAATTCCTTGATCATTGGGTTGGGAAATCAAACATGCCATAGCTTATGCTAGTCCTCGTGGACACCCAATCTTTGCCACAAAGTTATAAGACAATGCATAAGGGTCGCGGCGTCTTATGACTCGGAAAAGTCAAACCATTGTCAATAATATGATTTATGGACAAATTGGTATTGGTCAGTCTGGTAAAGCCTAGTCCTGCCAATACGGTTTAAGCCATTTGGGTATATACTTTACAATAGGAGGCAAATTTTAGACTTAAATTATTATTGAGGATTTTAGCATGTTTAAGTGACTAACTGTCAAATGGATTCCTCCATTGAAAGTTCCCCAGAGGGAGGGCGTAGCGAACTCTCTTAAATACCCTTACCTCTTAGGCTCTTATTGCCTTGGTGATAGGAATAAACAATAGATCCTCCAAATTAGTCAACCACTTTAAATATGCTTTAAGGTAAGCTTTGAGTAAATGATTATCTAGATGTCTTCACAGCTTTTCCTTTTGGCTATAAAAAGGTAGTGAGTGAAGGAAGACACCAAATCATTATCTAACTCTAGTAATACCTTTGGTTAAATTAACTTTAGTTTGGAAAGTTTTATTACCGTATTGGTCCCACCCCACTTGTATCTTTTATAATGTCTTTTATTATAAACAAGTGATTTATATTTATTAGCCTTAAAGGTAATAAATCTCTAAGTTCATCACAAAATAATTACTTAGCTAAGGGATAAGCAATACACTCTCTATTTCCTTAGAAAGTCTCTAGATGCTTGCACCCTAAAATAATCATGCCAATTCTAATAATACATAGAATCATCAAGCATATTAGTTTTACAGATGCGTGAACTTTAAATGCAATTTCACAATTCAAATCTTAACCAAATCATGCAAAACTTGTGCCTAAAATTAAGTTCAGGGTGTTAGCTTTCCAATAAGCTTTTATACACTCAATTTCGAGTTCAAATGAGAGAGAAATAATCAAAACAAAAACGACGCGGTGATACCACTGTTGGGAAGCGGCCGCGACTGCGCAGAGGAAAATTAAATAAATCAAATTATGATGCCGCTATCCATTTGCCCAATACCCATTTGTTTTGATTATTCTACAAGCCTAGGCATGTTACTATATATTCTAAGCATAAAAACTCATAAAACATGTAAAGAACATAAACCTAAACATGCTTATTATCATAAGAACTCTAATTAAAATAAAGAAAGAAAAAGACATACTTGAACCGAAGACTCCTCCAGTCCTCCCTCCAATCTACAAGCTTTTCTCGAACTCAGTAAACTCTTCCACGTTCCAAAGAGCCACCCAAGTGTGTGGCCTCCAAAGGTGCACACACCAAAGCCAAAACTCAGCGGCAAGACTACGCCTTGAGTGCACATGTATTTTGTCCTTGGTGCTAGCCTAGGCAAATACCTCAAAACTTTTCACTCGAGGTTCCTCTAGTCAATAAGACTTAAGGATCCTCAAAATCAGTGGCTTACTCTTACTCTTAAACTTTAGAGTTTTTCACTCATATAAACCCAAGATATGAAAGGTTTGGTGCAAAAGTTTGTGAAGAATTCTTTGGGTTTATATTGTTGGGTTTCTCTAAGGTCTCAAGGAACAAATCAAGCATAAAATCATGTGTGAATACTCAATGAAGAATGGCGGAATCATACTCACATTGAACGGCTTTTGCGACGCGAGGAACATCAAAAATTCTTCAAGCTTTGGCTCATTGAACTCTCGGCTTTAGGCTCCATTTTTGTCATCCATTTTCGACCATGGTGTCCTCCAAGCTCCAAGCTTTGGGTTGTGTATTCCATGCTCACGAAATTAGTTCCCTATCACCTTTGTATGTCCTCTTTTAAGTGCTAGCTCTTGGTGATTTTTGCTACAAAAATCATCATCTTCATCCTCCAAGTTTCGGCCATGGAAGAAAAGTTTTGAGTGAAGAAAATGGCCCAAGGCCGTGAGTCATTAGGGAGAGAGAGAGGAAATGAAGTTGTTGTTGATTTTGTGTATATGGATTTCAAAAATCTAATACCAAAATCAATTACCAAATCCAAGAAAAAGTACAAAGCTTTTAAACCTTTCAACCACCTCCATCAACTATTCACATCACTCAATGAATAGTGACTGGTTGTCAATCACTCAAAGTGACAAGAAATCCATCACTTGAATGACTAATGATTTGACGCTTGATGTGACTTGTGGGCCGCACTTAAATTCGCAATGCGAGTGCGCCTGTAAACACTCTCGGGCTCGGGTTCGTTAATTCCAAATTAACGAATTTTCCGTTGCGACGAAATTAAATCTAATTTAATTAAATAACTTTGCCTAGCAAAATTACTATTCACATCGCTTGTGAATTAATTCTAAATTAACTCGTTCGCCAGAATTAAAATCTAATTTCAATTCCGAGTCGAAATCCAATTTCGTATAATATATCGAATATATTATTTTATCGATTAATTCCAAATTAATCGTTTTCTCTCTTTAATTAATATTTTATCCCAGATAAAATATCTTCGCAATTAATCCCAGATTAATTTTCTCACTCATCTAATTAATCCCAGATTAATAAAGTACGAGTCATACGTCATCGGTGAATCTTCGGGAAGTGACCCATGAGATCCCCGGATATGTTGGCAGTAAATCCGGTCGTCGGACTATCCGAACACGTAAGTACCTAGTACTACATTTTTACCGATTTACAAGAAAAGGTTGGCTTCTAGCAAAGCGCCATGCCTACCCAATTCTCCAGAAATATCCTTACAGGAATATGTGATCTATATCAGGCGTAGTATACATAGTATTGCGCATTTCGATCCAGCATCGGATGTCACGTGCAAGGCCTAGGGCTGGAAATGTGTATGCCCTGTACGAAGCACATATCAGATCTCTGGTAACTAGTCTCTATATCGGATAATCATGACCTAGTCATATTATCCTGATGATTGCAGTACATAAGAGAACCAGTACCGTATCCTACAGATCATCATCTCCACTATGACTGGAGTGATACTTCCATCTCGACATCACACCCAATACACTACGATTCTCAATATACCCGGAAGAGGCGTACACAGAACCTGTTAAAGCTCTGGATGACCAAAACCAAAGTACATTGATAGTCGCAAGTATTAGCGGTGCAAGTCTCAGGTTAAGACCAAATACACCTACCCTGATTCGGACTTCCATAGACACATAGTCATACTACCAATGGAATTCCGAGGGGTCTATCCAGAGCGAAGCTGTTTTCCGTACCATCGGTAAAACACAACCTCCTACTACACTTGCATGAGTATCTGCCCTCACAACGCGCACAAGTGTAATACTAGTCTTTTACGCATTATCGATGTTCGATCTCGATAATACTCTGACTATGGATATTTAATGATTAAACCATCGTGGATTGATACTGTCTCATATCATCTCAATCCGGAACTAATCATATGGACCTTCTATCATTTATACATCTTGGTGATCTAATCACAAATGATAAAAGAGCAATTTCCTTTGTCACATAGTTAATTTGTACAACAACACCATGATCTGAACAAATAGTGACGCTATGGGTCATAATTGTCCAACAATCTCCCATTTGGCCTATAGCCAGTCACTCAAGTGTCTTACACCCGAACTATGTACGGTTCGCTCAAATTTCTGCTGAGGAAAGACTTTCGTCAGTGGATTTGCATGATTATCATCTGATGCGATTTATTCGATCATCACATCGCCACGTTGTACAATCTGAACGAATCAGATGAATATTCAAAGTATTTATCTGGATCGTTGATGAGACCATTAATTATTTAGCCTGTGTTGTAGCCTAGCTCAGCTGCTAACAGAACTATTCCTAATCTGATTAGGATTATTATCGATCCAAAAGGCTTCTATTGCTGCCTCAGCTGCAGCAATAATCCACTTTTGTTGTTTATTCGGCAACAGTTTCTTGCTTGGAAGATTTCCAGCTCACTGTTCCGTTATTCAAATTGTATAGTACCGTTGTTACGACTTATAGTCATTTATATCGGTTAGGAAACTTGCAGTAGTGATCCCAGTCACTTCAAGTTCTCCTTCTCCATAGTAGCATAAGATAGCATCCTTAGTTCTCTAAGATACTAAAGGATGTTCTTTACATCAATCCAATGATTATCACTAGGATTGGCCTGATTGTGACTCCATATGCTCAAAGCGTATGAGACACCAGGTCGTGTACATTTTTCAATGTACGATTTCTCGGAGAGTATTAACAACTTAAATATATCCCAGTAGATCTTTATTCCTAGAATAAAGGTTATTTCTCCCAAGAATTCTACGGAGAATTTTCTCGAAAGCCAAGCTTTCGCCGATTGTATTATGGGAAATATCATTTCCAAGAAATGATATGTCATTATTATATAGGACATTCACTGTCAGTGCGCTCCCACTAACCTCCTTATATACACAAGAATCATTTTTCGTTTTGAATTGTATCATACAGCATTATGATTACATCAAAACGATAGTTCCAAGAACTCAATGCTTGCTTCAATCCACCCATGGATCGAATTAACCTGCAAACCTTGTTTTTTGGTTTTGGTTCGACAAAATCTTCAGGATGTTGTAAACATCCTCCAAAAGGTGCGGTTTTGGCATTCAGCTGCCATATTTCATAAATGAAACATGCAGCATCAGCAATCATTATCCAAATGGATTTAACAATGGCAACGAGTAAAAGGTTTCGTTGTAATCGACACAATGTTGATAACGATACCTTTTCGCTACAAGCCTAGCTTAGTACGTTTGTATGTTGCCATCCATGTATATCTTCCTTAAAGACTTATATAGTACCTATAGGCACAATGCCTTGCGGTACAACAACTAGTGTCCAAACATAGTTGGTATACATGGGATCCATTTCGAACTTTATGACACTTTGCCATAATTGGGAGTCGATACCTTGTATCACTTCCTCATACGTAGTCAGTTCGTATTCCTCAATAAGATTGACATCTTTATGAGGTGAGATCAGAAACCCATACCCCAGGTTATTTTCTGGCTCTCTCCGACTTACGTGGTTCTTGTGTATTCGAAGATTATTGGTATATTTTCATCCTTGATGAACTATTTGTGTTCCATTAATGAATCGGTGCCCGGAACAGTATTACTCCGATTTTCATCGAGTTTTACTTTCCTCCCACTTACCGCTGCATATCGGTATTCCTCTTAGGATAACCGTATGGCGAGCAACAATTACATTGTTCTCTTGTGAGATGTATAAGTACTATACTTTGGTTTCCCTAGGATAACCAATATTAGGCACTTATCCGATTTGGGTTTTAGTTTGGTATGTTCAAACATATGCCCAACATTCCCAAATCTACAGGAATGAGAAACCCGGTTTCTTTCATGTTCATATGTAATATGAAGTCTGTCAAACAGATTTTTATGGAACCTTATTCAAAATAAGTTTTGCACTGTTTATGCGTATCCGTTGAAGGAAATGGTAGCTCAGAGTGACTCATGATTAACCTTATCAAGTCTAACAAAATTCGGTTTCTCAGTTCGGATACACCGTCAAATTGACATGTTCCGGGAGGAGTCCTCATTGAAAGAATACTATACTCTTTCAAGTATTTGAGAAACTTATTGCTTAAGTATTTTCATCATTGTCTAACAGTGATGGTTCAATACCTTAGCCGATCTGTTTGTCTATTTCGTGTCGAAACTCTAAAAGTTTCCGATTCGTGTTTCTAAAGAAACACATAACCATAACGCGATGCCACATCCGTAAAGGTCACGAAACATTCATATCCACCTCTAGCCTAGCTAGATGTGGGCCCACTTACGTCACTATGAACGAGGGCTAACAGATAGGTGGCACTTTACACTTTTACCAGGTAAAGGTGTTATAGGCACTTTGCCTAATAAACTAGATTAGCAGACATCATTTGAATAGAATCAAATTCGTCCTAGTACCCACTCTTCGAAAGTGTGGATATACGAGTCCTGTTAATTGTGTCCTAGACAACAATGCCACTTATAAGTCTCAACTGATTAATTCAGTTTGAGCTATTTGTTTGTCATGTTATACGTTTTGAGATTTATTTATATTCAAAATATAAATACTGTTATTCACATCTAATGTGGTTATCTCAATATCATCTTTATATAATAAAACACTTTAGTGTTCTAGAATATAAAGGTATACCCGCAACGGGTTAAACTTTGATACAGAGATAATGTTCCTAGTCAAACTAATTACATTTTAACAGTTTCCTAATTTAAGTACACACTCGAAGGGTAGTTCCTAAACTTAGGTATCTACGGTTAAAACAGCGACTCTCGTCCCATTTTCAATTCGCAGATTGATCTCAACTTGAAGTCAGTATCATGCTCTCAGCAGATTCTGCACATCAATACATATTTATGTACCACTCTCAGTATCTAAAATCCAATTTTAATACTAGTAGCGAACATGTTTATGACAAACATATTTGAAGTCAGAGCCTTGCTCGTCTTCAATTCCTTCATGTCTACCTTGTCCATAAGGCAGTCACGCTTCCGTGTCCCCGTTTGCCACATTTTAGGTAGACACCTTAGGATATGTCCTCTGTCTTCCCAGAAGATAATAATGACTTTGCCTTTGCCCCTTTTCCACATTCCAGAAGCCTTTGGCCAACCCTTGGCCTTCTAGAATATCGAAGTAAGGTGCGCCTTGCGCTTCTCGCCTTATTGCAAACTTTGGATTTGTCTCATTGAGTATAGCTATTAACTCTCCAAGAGTTTACTATTGCAATTTATTCTTCTAAGATCTAAGGATAGATCTATGAAGATCCTTCAATTTCATTATCATAATATAAGGATCTAATCCTTAGTTCTGACTAAGAAATTAAGGAGTCTATTTGGCAAGCTTAATGTATTAAGCACTAAAGTTATCATCACATGAATATTCCAAATATCATGTTCTACTATTTGCTCAACTCTGGGCTTAGGCACGAGACGTTACTATATCAAATAAAGTAACTTCTCGGTTTCCAGGACTATCCTGAAATTTTTATTCCCAATTTGAAAATTAAAGTCGTTTAAATACATTTTCACCCAGGATTATGTTTTAAACACTAATCTTTCAATTATCTTGATTCTAATAGTCTAACTATTTAATCAATGATTTCAGGTACTATTCATTATAATGACTACTATAGTCCAACTATATAATCAACTATAATTTAATTGGTTAAATTCAATTATATTGATTACTTTAATCCAATTATAAAATCAACTATTAATTGAATAGTTTGAATACAGTCCAACTGTTTTATTAAAACAACGATTAAATATTAGTCCAACTAATAAATAATTTATTTGACGAAATATTTGAAATGAGCGCGTATGGCAAGTAACTAAATGAATATTGCAAATTTAATACTTGCCTCCCACTATTTTTCGGCGAGCCTCTAACCCTCTGTGGAGTACTCGGGAAACTTTGTTTCCTAGTGGGCTAGGATCCCGTTAAATAACACACAATCTTGACTTTGGCCAACAAATTGTATGATAATTAGCTAGGTAGATCTCTAAGATCAGTTGGATCCCATCCAATTCCTAGATCCAGTAGGTGGACATTTAAGTCCGAAACATATATCTTATATATGCCAATATATCTAATATATTGCCTAACCTTTTTCCTCTGAATCAACTAAGCCTTGGCTTTGGCACAACAAACTTAGTGATCCCAGTTAAGCGGAACCCATTGACCATGGAAAGCTTCGTAATCAATGTCGATGGACAAGAAGTGATCTTGACTTTGGCCAACAAATCACAACTTGGACAAGACACCAATATGGAACAAAGCCTTCATGATTCAAACACATCCTCGATGGACAAAGGCCTTGACTTTGGCCAACAAACCAATGCCAGTCTTGGATCTTGAGTAAGAATCACTCAATGGAAGAAAAAACGCTTAATATGATGTTGAGGGTTTTTCGCGTGCAATTGACAACCAATTTATTATCTTTGTTAAGGTCTCATCATCATACACCCTTAAACATGCATTCTAAACACATAATAAGGCGCGTAAATAAAATATAATAATGATATGCGGATGGATACTTAACACATTGTTCCTAGAACAAATCTCTCCATTTCCTCTCTCCCCCTAGCACAAATATTTACTTCTACCCGTTACATAACACTTCTAAAGAAACCTCATTTACATTGAGGGGAATAGGTGAGAAGAGAAATACAAAGAGTAAGGAGGTAATAGGCTGGACACGCAGGTCCAATTAATAAATTCTAAATTTATTATAACAATTTCCAAAATTGCCCCACCCATCTAATATCCATCCGATATACATTATTCATGCATCGCAACGATGTATTCACACAAGCATGTTATCAATCAATCTAATCCAATTAATTAATCTGAATATTAATGACCATCAAATGTTCAAACAACGATTTGATTTTGCGCGAGTCCAACTCGTTTTGCGAATAAGTACTCAAAGTAAGAATTCTTGGATTAAATTAAATTACAACATTAAATCCAATTTAATATGTATTTAATACTAATTCACTATTTAATTCCAAATTAAATATTACACTTTATTAACGAACCTTTACGACTTAGATTCCAAATCTAATCATTACGGGTCTCAAAGCCCAATTAACATCCAATGTTAATTTAATTAAAGTCCAATAGGCTTTTAATTAATTTCTAAGGCATGGACTTTTGGTCAGTATAGGTCAAACCCAAATACCAAAGCCCATTTAAGGAATCACCCTTATTTGCCAAGAAACCAATTTAGGCCCATTAGGCCCAATTAATATTAAAGGTCCATTAGTCACAATTGGACTTTATGGATATGGTTTTGGGCCCAATTGGATCCAACCAATTTAGCCTAAACCTATCTTGGTACAACCAAATCCAATAAGCCCAATTACAACTTTTAAGGCCCAATTGCAAAATAAGCCCAACATAATTAAATTCCAAAATTCCAATTTCACAATTTAATTACTAAAAGTGTAAAGCCATAATTAATTAACCAAATTAACATTTCCAAAATACCAATTTTCATAATTAATCATGCTTATCATCATCAACACATGTCCAACACATTTGAATCAATACATGCTATTAGTCTCTGCAATTTAGGGTTTTTCACGTCCAATTCGGTTTCAATCCAATTAAATCCACATTCAACATTCCCCAATTCTTTCAAACTCATCCAATGAATCAAAAAAAAAAATCACAATGACTATTAGGGTTCATCCAATTCAGCCAAGCCTAAAATTTGAGCAAAAATTGATCCAATCAAATTTTCATGAAATTGATCCAATACAACTTCAATTAAACATCATTCAAGCATACTTAATCAAACAATTTCATCAAATCATGCTCAAATTGATTTTACCCAATTTTAACCCTAAAAAGTTTCATGCTCAATATTGGCTCTGATACCATTGTTGGGTTTCTCTAAGGTCCCAAGGAACAAATCAAGCATAAAATCATGTGTGAATACTCAATGAAGAATGGCGGAATCATACTCACATTGAACGGCTTTTGCGACGCGAGGAACATCAAAAATTCTTCAAGCTTTGGCTCATTGAACTCTCGGCTTTAGGCTCCATTTTTGTCATCCATTTTCGGCCATGGTGTCCTCCAAGCTCCAAGCTTTGGGTTTTGTATTCCATGATCACGAAATTAGTTCCCTATCACCTTTGTATGTCCTCTTTTAAGAGCTAGCTCTTGGTGATTTTTGCCACAAAAATCACCATCTTCATCCTCCAAGTTTTGGCCATGGAAGAAAAGTTTTGAGAGAAGAAAATGGCCCAAGGCCGTGAGTCATTAGGGAGAGAGAGAGGAGATGAAGTTGTTGTTGATTTTGTGTATATGGATTTCAAAACTCTAATACATAAAATCAATTACCAAATCCATGGTTTGGTTTATGCATCTGATAGCCTTGTCTGTGGGGCTGGGTATGGCGTACCCTCTGGTCTGTTATCGCCTTTTATGGTTCCGATCCTTGTGTTGACCGGAGTTCTGTGGCTGTGGTTCTGGTTGTAGGGGTTGACGGGGGTTCGGTTGGCTTTGGTTCTGGTCTTGGTGTTGACGGGGGATCTATTGGTTGATCAAGTTTTAGTGGTTCTCGGCTTATTTAAACTAAAAAAACTAGTAATTAAAATTGTGCAAAGGTGAATTAAAGGAAAAATAAATATTATAAAACTATCTAGGGTTGTGAATCCTTCCAATATTTTCTAAAGATGAAGTGATTATCTTATGTTTGTGTAATATATCAGTTATTAACCTGGAATACGAAAATGTGCAAAAGCATCTTCCGATGATCAGATACAAACACCCAAAGTAACATAATTAATTATATTCCTATGTTAACCAAGAAACTCTGAATTCATTAAGATTAAGTTCCAATTATGGTTACCCATGCCCGACAGGTATATTCTTATCCTGGAAGGAAATCTCTAAGGTGAATGTGAGATCGTGAGCTATTGAGTCTACAATTAAACCTAAAATCCATTTTCCAAGTTTATTTTAAGTTTACCAAATCAATCTTATTAGTGGCCAATTAACAAGAAGCATTAAGAACTAGACTCAATAAATAAACCATACACCACACAAGACATAAGAAAAGTCAACTTATTAAATCATTGATATTGATTTTCATCACAACCCTAGACAACGTCACATATCTAGGATTACTAAAGACATAAATAAATTAAACATTATAAAACAAATTTGAAAACTAAAAAGATAAAAAATTACAATATAAATAAAATATTGGGGTTTGGGGATCCACTTTTATTATTCAAATCTAGAAATCTCCATTATTATAATATATAAATTTGTGTTATATTACGAACCGACCATATAGACGGTATCCTGATTAAGTCAGATTTTTAATTAATTCCAACCGACCAATAAGGCGGTATCCAATTAAGTCAGGTTAAAATTAATTTAATTAAATTCAACCGACCAATAAGGCGGTATCCAATTAAGTCAGGTTTTAAAATAATTTATATATTATAACTAAGAGAGATTAATCTAAATAAAAGCTTCACTTTTACCCAAGCAGAAAGAAGTTACCTACTTATACTTTGAAGTAAAACAAAGAAAGATTTATTGCTTAAAATAAAAATTAATACAAGAAAACTGAAATTAAACAAACAAGATACTCTATTCTTAGTATTGTAATGAAATTCCCCAGAAGAAAGTGTGAATAATTCAAATGAAATCAGCCTCTATTTATAGGCTCCAAAATCGGTCCGCATCGCGACGCATGAAGGCTTTGCGTCGCGACGCACTCTATAGTGAATGGCGGCTGTCGACAGACTACATTATTGGCTCAGCGTTGCGACGCGTGAAGGCTTGGCGTCGCGACACTGACATCATGATGACACAAGTGATGACGCGTGTCGGTGGACTGAATTATTGTGCTGACATCATGATGACCCGATGATGACGCACGTGATGATGTGTATGGGTAGTTCAATAATTGAGGCGTGACGCAACACAGAAGGTTTGTGCGTCGCGATGCGTGAATTTTCCATTTTGCCATTTTCATTCATTTTTCACCGTTTTATCCCCGATTTGATTCCAGTGATCCCTGATATTTTATTTATCTATTAAATAACACAAAACATATCAAAATATTCATAAAATACGAGAAACTATACAAAATATTAAGTAAAAGGGGCGGTAAATATTGATATAATTTCCGCTCATCATGGACACACATATTACGTTGATTTGGTAGTGTTGAGTATTTTGGGTTTTGATATCATCTTGGGGATGGATTGGTTAGCCACGCATCATGCAGTATTAGATTACCGAGAAAAGTCTGTTACTTTACACATTCCCGACCAATCAGTTAAAGTTTATCAAGGGGATAGAAATGTAGTATCTCATAACTTGATATCGACGGTGTAAGCGTTTAAGCTCATTCGAAGGAAAAACATGGGTTACTTGGCCTATGTGATAGATAGTATAGTGGAAGCAAAGGGCATTGAGCAGATTCCGTGGTAAGGGAGTATCCTGATGTTTTTTTATAAGAGTTACCAGGATTACCGAAGGATAGGGAGATTGAGTTATGTATAGATGTAGTACCAGACACACAACTTATATCGATTCCTCTATAGAGAATGGCCCATGCAGAACTCAAGGAATTGAAGGCACAATTGCAAGACTTATTGGACAAGGGTTTCATTTGCCTCAACGTGTCTCCATGGGTGCTCCGGTGTTATTTGTAAGAAACAAAGATGGAATGCTTCAGTTGTGTATAAACTACCGACAACTGAATAAGGTGACGATCAAGAATAAGTATCCGTTACCGAGGATTGATGATTTGTTTGATCAGCTACAGGGGGTGCAATGTTTTTCAAAGGTCGACCTTTGGTCAGGGTATCATCAGTTGAAGATTAGGAAGAGTGATTTTCCGAAGACAGCCTTTCAGACTAGATATGGACATTACGAGTATTTAGTGATGTCGTTTGGCTTGACTAACGCCCCCGTGACCTTTATGGATATGATGAATATGGTATTCATACCCTTTCTAGATCGATTTTTGATAGTCTTCATTGATGATATTATTGTGTATTCACGTTGTGAGCAGAAGGACACAGAGCATTTGCACCAGGTACTACAGATATTGAGGGAACACAAGTTGTTTGCCAAGTTCTCTAAGTGCAATTTTTGGCTATTGTTTTTCTGGTGCATTTTGGGCATGTAGTATAAAAAGAAGGAATTAGAGTAGACTTTCAAAATATTGAAGCTATTCAAAATTGGCATCGACTTGCTAGTATAACGGAGATTCGTAGCTTCCTGGGTTTAGCAGGATGTTATAGGAGGTTCGTAGTGAATTTCTCCAAAATAGCTACCTTGTTAACACGACTGACATAGAAGAATGTGAAGTTTGAGTGGTCAGATGCTTGTGAGAAGAGTTTCTATGAACTTAAATGGCGATTGACTACCGCTCCTGCTCTAGCCCTGTCGACGGGATCATGAGGGTTTGTGGTGTATACTGGGATGTGTATTGATGCAGAGAGGGAAAGTTTTTTGTAGGCACTGTATTTTTGCATATAAGGCGGAGACACTACCTTTTAAGTTGCGGAAGTCGCGGGAAATGGATGTCGGAAGGGAATTCAGGAAATCAATGCCACGTTGGATTTAATTCGCTCGCTTAGCTTCGGATTTTCTCGTTAGGCCTCTATTTTAAAATTTATCCCCGGCCTAAACCTTAAAAATAACACCTTAGACTCTCCTCTCTCACGCCTATCCTAACCTCCCTCGCCTATGTGCCCTTTCAACTTCTAGCCATGCACGTCAAAACCTCATGCACCACGCACTAACTTTGACCACAGACACACCTCACTTTGCTCAACATACACATAAAAAAGACACCTCACGCCTCTCAATTCAACAAAACACAAAAAAAAGGCAACAAATCAATTAAGCAACTCCTCCACCTCACGTCCAAATAAACAAATAAATAAATCACAAATAAACAAACAAGACAAACCCCAAAAGCCAAACACCCCACATGAACAACACCCACACAACACAAAGAAACAAATCCATTAAATAACCCTTCACCTCTTTTCAACAAAAAGAGCAAACCATTATCAAATAATTGCCCCCTAATAAATTATCCAACCCCTCACAAATAACAAAACCATTAAATAATAGCCTCCAACCAACCTCAACCTTCTCCATTATAAAAAACAAAACAAAAAGAAACCCTGAAGCCATTCACGTAGCTCACTTTTCACATGCACATATAAAGAACCCTAGCCTCTCTCTCCTTGCTCATTCTCGGCAAACATGGAAACAATGAAACACTAGCCACTTAAACTGCTCCATACACACAACTTTCGGCATCTCCTCTTTCCCTCATCTCTCTCGCCTCTCTCAACAAACAAACACACTTCAGCTCTCTCGCTCAGCACTCTCTTATCCTCTAGCTTCACTCACTCCCTTGTTTCACGCATCAGCCCCTCATCCAGCCCGCCTTCAATCCACGCTAAACTGCCATCATTCAACACAACTCACATACCCTTCAACACAACCCACGTACCCTTCAACACTTCTCACTTAAACTGCCCTCCATAACCCCATGCATGCAACTCCCACACCGATCACAAATACACAGCCAATAAACTCCTCACCAACCCAGCTCCACGTCATTAACAAACAAAAATAAGCCCATAAGCCTCCACCTACTGAAACAAGCCACACAGATAAGCCACACACTGACAAATATAAAACCTTCTCCACTCACAGCCCTCACTCTCGGCAAAGCAACCCTCACTCACGCACGATACTTTACTAACACACGTCACACACATAAGTAGCCCTCACGTCCCCTATCAGGACTGCCACACTGCCTCACCCCCTTGTTA
>SKCR01014464.1:0-38317 GCA_019454045.1 Zanthoxylum bungeanum
TTGCTAATATTAGAAATTATTGGCGTGTTGCTTCCACCGTTCCAAAATGGTAAGGTTTACAGTTATACCTGTACTATCACCAATCTCAAAAGAAGTTATTAGATAAACATCAAATTTTCTTACAACACTGGTTACCCATGGCTTTTTTTTCCCGCATGAGTATGAGTTGCTTTCTAGATATTTTTGTACTAGATTTCTCAACTTCAATATGTCAGGAAGGTGTGAGGGCATTCTCACATAATTGTAAATAATATTCATGATATGGTTGAAATATATCAGCTCGAAGATCGTTAATAATTTTATTAACATCAATTTGATTGTTGGGATTGCAATGTTCAAAATTTGATCGTTACAATTGCAACGATTCCGCAAGTATTCAAATTGAGGTTCGATTCGATGGTTTGATTCTATGGTTCAGTCAGGTGGTTCAGTTCCACGGTTTAGTCTGATGGTTCAGTTCCGTGGTTTAGGTTCATCGACTCGGTTCTTACGGTTCAGATTGGTTTGGTTCTGGCGGTTTGGGTTCAGTTTGGTTCAACCATCATTCGAGATTTGGTTCATCAATTTTCAAGAATCGAAACCGAACAGATTTGGTTCGAAACCACTTAATCATTGATCGATTTGGTTCACAGTTCAGAATCGAACCACGATCAGGTCTATGTCGGAGCCCTTTAGGAGTCACTCAGATCCTTAGAGTTTGTTCTATTGTTATTGATGGTCGTGGTTATCGTGTTGAATTGATATTACTGGAGATCCTAAGTTTTGATATTATTTTGGGGATGGATTAGTTGTTCGAGCACTATGTTATCGTAGATTATCGGGAGAATACCGTTACTCTTCATATTCATAATGAGCCAATTCGAATGTATCAGAGAGATAAGAGTGAGACATCATATAATTTGATATCGGCTATGCATGCCTTCCGATTACTCGATAAGGCTGTTGTACTAAGTACTAATCAGGTTCCAGTAGTTAAGGATTATCTTGACGTGTTCCCTAAGTAGTTACATGGTTTACCCCTTGATAGAGAGATCAAGTTTTGTATTGATGTAGCTCATGGTACATAGCTAATATCAATACTATTGGAGTTGGTGTTTGAAGCGTTAATCCGAATAATGTATTGTACATTATATTTTAGTATTTATTAATAAAATAACTACATTTTTATTTCAACATTTACTAATGGTAATGTCATTATGCATATTAGATATATATATATATATATATATGCTAAGAATAACATCGACATTAGAATAGTCTTGTAGTAATACTGGACACTGGGTGGTTCGATATTGTGATAGTATTACTATTATAAACTATTCTTAAAGTAGATATTCCTAGTCGTTGGTTTCAGAATACGGTCGAATTCTTATAACCTAGAAAACTAGCACATATCGTATATTGGAATTGGAGTTCCAATGGTTTAACCCAATGTACCATGAGCAAGGGAAGATCATATAGACATGTGGTATTCATTGGAGTAATACTGAATGATTCATAGGTGATTCCTAATAGTTGGAAGTACACACCATCGTCAATAGAAATCTTCTCGAGTAGAGTAACATGTGTGATCATTTGACTATAGGATAACATTGATTTTGTGCATAATCCTTCACACCTTGATGCCATGTATGTCAGAGACCTTTCATGGTCTGACCACTAGTTGTTCGTTGGGTAGGAACCGATGCACTAATTAATCAAGTGTGTATCAAGATAGGATCTTTCGGCTCGTATGTGTACCATAAGAGGTTTAGGTATCCATGTGAGTAAAGTCACGATTCTTAAGACTTTGGCTAAAGCCGATAACCTAGAGTGGATTGCATTAGTTGTAAAGAATCTTGGACATGTCGACATGAGATGTGCGCCTCGAAAACTTTACGGTAAAATCTATATTTCCTAAGCACAATTCGGATAGCTTACGATAGATGGATGTTAAACATACGTGATAACCTTGACTTGTATAGTTCATAAAGGTCGTTCATGTTCTTCGCGAATTCGGAGGTGGCCAAATTACGTATATATAAAGTTAGGATTTTATGACGAACATGTCTGAACTTAGAGAGTCCCAAAATATGAAGTGTACTCGTTGAGCACTTGGGTAGCCGATAATATTTGATATAATAATTAAGTATTATCGGACAATATTAATTATTTACTTTGACCTAAATGGATTAATTGGATTAATCCAAAAATTACACAAGAGTTTTTTTTTGTAAATTCATAAATATCTCTAACTTTGGAGGGTATTTTGGCAATTGTATTGGATTAAATCAAAGTGGTAGACAATGAACTAATCCATTAATTATACTTTGTATTGATTTAATCAATTGGTAGACAAAGGTGATTAGTCACACCTTATTATACATATTTGGACAAATTGGAATAAGCCCACATAAAAGTTGATTAAAACTTTTATTAATTAAAAAGTTCATAAGTTTAGCTATAAATAACAAGCTTGAGCAAATATTTTAATCAACCTTAAGAAAGCTAAAACAAGGAATTCATAGAGAAGTTAGCCTAAGTTAAAGAAGTGTTTAAAGAAGCTTTGAAAGATCTCTACAATATTTCAAGAAGGAGAAATCAAGATTAGATCTTGGAGTGTGCTTGCTAGCATTGGAACAAGATTGGATCTTGGAGTCAAGCTTGCTAAACTTTGGAAGTTCTCCATTAATTTCAACAAAGGAGAAGGAGATTGGATCTTTGTATCAAGTTTACTAAGTAATGTTTGATCTTCTCATAAGCTATGTTCTTCATTAGTGAGTTTTCATTAGTGAGACATATAGTGATGAATTATGTATTGGATGCATGATTACATAGCTTAAAGTTGAAATAAGGTTAATGAATTGTGTTTAGGCTGCTTTGGAAGTATAAATACAATATGCTTGTAGTTTGGTCAAAAATGTTCATGTTGGACATGAAATATAAATAAGAATTGGAACTCTAAATGAAAGCTTCGAGCTATGGCTACCATTCTAGAATCACTTGACCACCTTAAGTGACTTAGAATTATTCATGAGTCACTATATTGTGGGATTCTATTTGTTTATGTTTTTATTCAAACAATGCATATATGTATTTAGAATACAGTATGTTTTGTTATATAACATGTGTTTATGGTTGGTTTTGAAGTTAAAATTAGTTTTTAAAGGTATATTGAAAATATTAGGAGAAAATTGGAAGTGTTTAGTATTGGTTTGAAGTTGAAAATTGCTTATTTCCTATGTCAGCGTCGCGACACTGGCCTTCCAGCGTCGCGACACTGAGCATCAGACCTCCCAGCATTGCGACTTTCACCCTTGCGCATCATGACGCCGAAATATTCAGCTCTCGAAATTGCTCTCTGACCGGGGTAAACACACACGTATAACGCAAGCGCACGTATCGTTTCAAGTAGTATAAAAATATCGATCACACGAGGACTTAATTCCTACTATTGTTATTAATTGTTGAATCTATTTATTTACAAATATCTAATTAAATGAGAAGATAATGATTGTTTGATTGGGTTGGTTGAATGTGGTTTTCCTTAATTAAATAAACAAAAGAAAATACTAAGGAAATAACAAAGACTCAAAGATCTAGGGTCGTGACTCCACACAATATATTATAAAAATGAACTGATTCTCTTATTTATGTGTAATAAATCAAATTGCTAACCTGGAACACCGAAAATATGCAAAGCCTCTGTCGATGGTCAGACGCAAATACCCAGTATAACCCAATTGAACCATATGTCTATGTCAACCCAAATTACCTGGATTCATTAAGATTAAGTTCCAATTATGGCTACCCTACCCCGCCCGACATGTATGTCCTCCTGTAAGTGTTGGACAATTATGACCCATAGCGTCACTATTTGTACAGATCATGGTGTTGTTGTACAATTAACTATGTGACAAAGGAGATTGCACTCTTATCATTTGTGATTAGATCACCTACATGTATAATGATAGGAGGTCCTTATGAGTTGTTCCTGGATTGAGAATGATATGAGACAGTATCAGTCCACGAAGGATAAATCATTAAATATCCCTAGTCAGAGTATTATCGAGATTGGACATCGATAAATACGTAAAGACGAGTATTACACTTGTGCGTGTTATGAGGGCATAACGACATAGTTCTCATATATTTGGGTATAGGATACTCATGCAAGTGTAATATGAGGTTATGTTTTACTTATGGGTACGGGAAACAGCTTCGCTCTGGATAGACCCCCCAGACATTCCATTGGTAGTATGACTATGTGTCTATGGAAGTCCGAAATTAGGGTAGGTGTATTTGGTCTTAACTGAGACTTGCACCACTAATACTTGTGACAACCAATATACTTTGGTTTTGGTCGTCTAGGGCTCTAACCGGTTTCTGTGTACGCCTCTTCTGGGTATATCGAGAATCGTAGTGTGTTGGGTGTGATGTCAAGACGGAAGTATCACTTCAGTCATATGGAGATGATGGTCACGTAGGATACGGTACTAGTACTCTTATGTACTGCAGTCATCGGGATAAAATGACAAGGTCAGGTTTATCCGATTATAGAGACTAGTTACCAGACATCCGACATGTGCTTTGTACGGGGCAGACACAATTCCAGCCCCAGGCCTAGCACGTGATCATCCGATACTGGATCGACATACATATTACTACGTATACTACGCCTGATATAGATCTTTATATTCATGTAAGGATATTTCTGGAGAATTGGGTAGGCATGACGCTGTAGGCATTGCATTTTCGCATGTGAAACCCGATGATGAGTCGCATTTGGAGGCACTACCTTTTGAGTCACGAAAGCCGCGTGAAACGGATATCGGAAGGGGAAATTCAGAATAACAAGCTCACTGTCTTCGTTAGTGCTGCGTTCGTTACTTACTTCGTTCGGAACGGAAACGATTGCGGGTGTTCGTGTCGCGTTCGAGGAAGCGTTCGAACGGTGTCGGTAATTCTGGTTTTGCTGCTAGCCTCACACCCAGCCCATTTAGCTCCCCAAAGCCCATAAAAACACATCCCAAATTAAATAAATAAATATTAATTTAAACATTAAATGAAATATTTAAACCATTTACCATTAAATAAGATATTTACCTAACTTAAACTAAAATCATGCCTAATTTAAATAATTGGAATAGATTTATACCAAAACTAAAGAGATGATTACCTAATTAAAATCAATCATAACAAATTAAAATAATGACTTCCTAATCTAACAAATGAAATGCCTAATCCTAACAAATCAATATATTGTATTCCTAATCTAGCCAAGACATGTCCCCTCAATCAAATCCATTGCTTTCCTTACCTAGCACTAAATCATATCTTATTGAATGCACCAAATCCCTTCCTTGTGAGACAAGGTGAAACCCTAGACATCTTCTATATAAACAACCTCTAACCCAAGCCATTCCTCTCCTTGACATAGATAATTCACACCCAAAACTCTCTCGAAATCTCTCTAGACTCTCTCTAACACACCCAAGACTAAACAAAAAAAAGAGAAAAACCAAATTCACACATACACAAGAAAGAAAACAAAGAAACCACCACAAGCCACCACCCCCCATAGTCGAATCCAAAGCACCTACAACCACCCTCCATAGCCGAATCCAAAGCACCTACAACCACCATAGCCGAATCCAGAACACACCAAACTCACCCTTAGCCGAATCCTAAAACACGCCTAAACAACCTCCTAGATTACCTTAAAACAGCAGCCAAATCCTTAAAAACAGTAATATAAAAAACTGCATAGATAATCTTAAAAATAATCACGTACAATTGCGCTAAGAACCCACATAAACTTGGAATAGTTCATTGAAAACGTTAAAACAAGGTGCCCGTGCAGTGAGCAGCAAGACAGAGGCCGAATAGGAGCAGAACGGAGTTCGAACCGCAAGCAAAACAACAAAGCAGTGAGCTAGGACGCTGAACCAGTGAACCAGAAAAGTTGCGGAGCTTTACCTCTTCCGATCTTCGTGAAACGCGAGTCCAGAGACGCTTAAAAGGTTAGACCTGAGGGTATCTTTCACACTTGTTTTCTTTTTCCGTATTATTTATTAAATATTACTTTTATGATTGTCATGTTGAAGTGCATGTTGTGGTCTTTGAGTAGATAAACATGCATGAATTATGAGATGTAATATGTTTGTGGGTATTGGATGAATGAGAGATGTGTCAACTCTCGCGGTATATCGGATGGAAACCGGACATAAATTTCATAGCCGATTCCGAATGGACGGTAAATATGATATGTACTCGGGCCACAACTCCACGTACCGCTTGGGTAAACGGCACCATCTCTCTTTCGTTGTGTTGCTTTTGCTTATTTAGTTTTCTCTTACTTGAATTCATATGTTGTTTATTTATGCATGATTCAATCAAGCGCATGGGCTAGTGAGTTAGTCCAAAGGTCCTCCATTTGGGAGATAAAGAGCTGAAAAGGCCACCTTTGTGACACTACGTCGCCGCGCCGTTGATGTGTGTTCGGTTGGATGCGAGATACGTTCAATCGGGCATACTTAGTTTGATGTATTGAGTTTATCTTTTATGTATGGGTTCAATCAGCGCATGGGCTTAGTAAGTGGAAGGAAAGATCCCTTATGGGGCGGGGGAGGGGTTAAAACCCGTTACCACGATGCTTTGCCGTGCCGGTTGATGTGTGTTCAGATTGGATGTAAGATGTGTTCAATCGGGCATACTTGGTTGATATGATTGGTTCTATTCTTGTACGTGGATGTGACGCGCATGGGCTTAGTATGTTGGTCTAAAGGTCCTCTCTTTGAGAGATCAAGAGCCCCAAAAGGCCACCTTTACGGCAGTACTCCACCGCGCCCCTTTATTTTGTGTTTATGTATTGCGTCCCATTTCATGCATCAGGTCCTGTTCCCGTTCGAACGCGTTACGAACGCAACTCGAACGCGCATGTGTTTTTGCCTTATCATGCATCAGGTCTCATTTTCGTTCGAACGCGTTAACAAACGCCATACGAACGTGAGTATTCTGTCTCATTTCCGTTCGAACGCGTTAACAAACGCCATAACGAACGTGAGCATTCTGTTTCATTTCCGTTCGAACGCGTTAACAAACGCCATATGAACGTGAGCATTCTGTTTCATTTATTCGTTCGAACGCGTTTACTACGAACGCTACACGAACGCGCACACTCACTGAACTGAGTCCCCTTCATTAGATTTCATGCATAGTTTTCCTAGTAGCTATCTCCACATGTATAAATGCAAATATGTTATGTATTTACAATTCATATGCTTATGTCATGATAACATTTGAGTATTATTTCTTGCGGTATATCATGCGAAGGTGATAGGGAGTCCACCCATGAGCTTGGAATCGTTTGACGAAGCTTGGAGCTTGGAGAAAAACCACCATGGCCGAATCTTGGAGAGGGAAACCAGTGGACTGCCGAGCAAAAACAGTGAGCAGAATTGATTTTTGTTGCCCTCTAGCGTTGCTCAACCGCTCGATGTGAGTATTCTGTAACTCCCTCGTTGTATTCGCACTTGTTTCATGCTTGATTAATGATCTTGGGAGCTTAGAAAATTCCAACAGTAAGGAATCTATTAAAGTGTTATCTATCCTCAAGGAAGATCGTGGGCTATGAATCTAAGGCTGAAACCTAAAATCCTTATCTCTAGTTCATTTTAAGTTTAACCACATCAATCTTATTGGTGATCAGACACAAGAAGCATTAGCTTAAGACTCAATAAAAAAACTAAATAATTACCCATAAAAAGAAAATCAATTATTAAGTGTGAATATTGTGTTTCATCACTTCCCTATAATAAAAATAAAATATTGGGGGTTAGAGGATCCACATTTAATATTTCTTATCTAGGAATCTCACTTATTATAATATATAAATTTTTATGTTCTGCTTTCTCAGGAATTAATAATGTTAACTAATTAAAACCAGCCATATAGGCGGTAATACATTTAGTCCAACTACACCAGCCATATAGGCGGTAATTATCTGTCACATAAAGACCAGCCATATAGGCGGTAAAGTAATTTATATTTAACCCTACCATATAAGCGGTAATAAAGTCTGACATTAATTAATTTGGTTAAATTATAATTTATAAATTATAATTAAGTGAGATTTACCTAGATAATTATATTAAATATTTCATATTTTACCCCAGCAGAAATTTAACTTTAAAACATAAAATAAAAGAGAAGAAGAAAAACTATTATTATTACTGAAAATTAAAATACATAAATTAAATATTATTTATATTTATAAAACTAGATGCAATCCTCTAAAAAACAGGGGAAAGCTCCCAAGGAAAGCACACCAAATGAAGTGGTGAAGAGCTCAATTTATAGGCAAACTCGACAACCCGGCGTCGCGACGCTGAAGTGCTTGGCGTCGCGACGCCCGCACGCGTCTTTGGTCCACGCGGGTTGACTACACGTACGATGTCGGCACAATCAAATGATGACACGTGGCAGGCAGTGAGAGTGGTCCAATGAGAGCTTGACATGTGGCAGAATGTGATTTGTCAATAATTCGGTCCAATGAGAAGGTGACACGTGTCACTCGGAGTGTCGGCACTATAGGTTTTTGACACGTGGCACACGACGCATTTTAGCTGATCTTCTGAGATGATGACACGTGGCACAGCGCACGTTAGCTTAGATGATGATTGTCGGCATCTTAGGATGATGACACGTGGCAGACGCGTTTTAGCGGATCGGCTGTGATGGTGACACGTGGCACGGCGCACGTTAGCAAAGTCAACTTTTCAGATTCTGACTTGTGGACCAGGCGCACGTTAGCAGCACTCGACACACGTTAGGCGTCGCGATGCCAAGGGTTTGCGCGTCGTGACGCGGACAAATTACCATTTTGCCCTTTTTGCCAATTTTCACTGTTTTGCTCCAAATCACCTCCAGAATGTCCTGAAACTTTATTTATCTACAAAATAACACAAAACACATCAAAATATTCACAAAACTCAAGAAACTATACAAAATATTAGGTCAAGTGAGTGAGAAATAGTGATAGATTTACCACTCATCACTCTCGCATTTTGGAGCATCGCGATACCGAGAGCTGATGAATACTAAAACTTCATTTCTCTCTTCCCCGTTAGAAGCATCCGAACTCCTATTTTGTCACCCTTTTTTCTACGGACTCGTATCAGAATGTAGTTTTCATTAAATACTTGAAAATACTTTTAAAATACACATATCTTTGATATCCTTGGGTTAGACCCACTTTCACTGCGCGGGGCACCGATCCGACTCTAGGGGTTCCACAACCACCCCAACAGATACCTCCGTATAGAATTGCTCCAGTAGAACTCAATGCGTTGAAAGTACAATTACCATGGATAAGGGTTTCATACGCCCCATTATGTCCCCATAGGGTATTTCTGTGTTGTTTATAAAGAAAAAAAGATGGAACCTTCCAGTTGTGTATTGACTACAAAAATGTTAATATGGTTATTATTAAGAAAAAATATTTATTGCCAAGGATTGATGATTTATTTAATCAGTTACAAGAGGCACAATTTGGATGACTACTCGTAGCCTTTGTGATGGACTAATTTGGATGACTCGTTGTTTATTCATGACAACAAGCGATAAGAGCCTAAGAGGCTTGGGTATTTAAGTGAGCCTCGCTCCACCTTCCCTCTGGGGAATCTACAACGGGAAATCCATTTGACAGTCCGTCACACACCATAGCTCATTGGCACGTACCTTAGTGTATAAAAAGGGATACGCTCACTTGGACGCTTGAACCCTTGAGTGGGGAGACCTAGTTGTGGGCTATCCTTCGCCAGTGAGAGCCTTTGTCCATACTCTTGCAAATCCACCATAGACTGGTTTGTATGGTTAAAGTAACAATTATTCCCTTGAGAATGTGCTTATGGACCATCCTCATTTGGATGCAGTTGGACTATTGTCAGAAATGCGGGCTTGCTGGGCCATTTAAACTGGGGCAAGTTCGTACTGTATGACTATTAGGCCCAAGGCTTCTGAAATGTTGATGGGCCATTATGTAAAAATTATTATGTTATGTTTGCATTATCTCCCTTCTATGGACTATTGTCAGAAATGCGGGCTTGCTGGGCCATTTAAACTGGGGCAAGTTCGTACTGTATGACTATTAGGCCCAAGGCTTCTGAAATGTTGATGGGCCATTATGTAAAAATTATTATGTTATGTTTGCATTATCTCCCTTCTATGCTTATGTTTGGGAACATCATCGTTCGGATCCATTTGGACCATTTGTCATGGGATATGGGCTTGTTGGGCCATTAAACTGGGACAAGGATGTATTCCATGACTATTGGACCAAAGGCGTCTAGGTGTTGGTGGGCCACCTTGTGCTTGTTTTCGGAATATTATCATTTGGATTTAGTTGGGCTCTTTGCCATAAGACATGAACTCGTTGGGCCATTTAAACTGGGACGGGTTCACCCTTATGACAGTTGTCCCAAAAGCTTCTAAAATGATAATAGGCCGATTTTTTTGAGAATTTTATTTGATTTAATATATGTTATATACTTCTTATGCATATCATGCATGCATATACATTGTTAACATCCTCTGTGTCTTAAAAGACACCATAGATACCGTTTGGGTTAGAGAAGGAACCAGACTCACTAAAAGAACAAGTATGAGTGAATCCGATAATGAGGTGTCCCGTATGGATCAGTTAGAGAATGGTCTCGCCAAGATCACTGAACAGTTGCAGGCTTTGACTACTGCTATGGCTGGTATAGCTGGGTCTCGTGCCGGGGTTCATTCTGGGGATGTGAGGCAAGAGGAATCTCCGAACATATTGGGGGATGATATCCCCGCTTTTGATGATGATATGGCAGAGTATGCAGCAGGCAGAGTATCTGGGTCTCAGACAGAGTTACAGAAACTTTGGGATCAGGTTGAGTCGGTTACCCGCAAGATGAGGGGTAAGAATGAGGATTTGCTGGATTATGACACATTGACTTTTGAGGAACAGTTGCCCGCACAGTTCAAGATGCCGGATATGGCTAAGTTCAACGGGAATGGGGATCCAAGGGTGCATCTCCGACAGTTTGTATCAGTCATGAGTTCAGTTGGTTTATCTCAGCGCCAGGTACAGAAAATGTTTGGAATGTCGCTTGAAGGAGCTCCCGTGGTATGGTACCACAGTTTGGAGAAGAAAGTAAAAGAAGATTGGAGGGAGTTAGCCGATGCTTTCCTGAAGCAATATGTCACTGACTTGGAGATCGATTTGTCACTCCGTGATCTGGAGAATGTTAAACAGAAATCGGAGGAGAGTTTTAAGGAGTATGTGGACCGGTGGAGGGGTCAATTATTGAAAATGCAGACTAGGCCTTCGGAGAAGGATCAGATCAAGATGATTATCAAGGGCACCAAGCCCTCCATTTACGGCAAGTTGAGGAGGATGACCTCCATGATTGCAGACTTTCGGCAGTTGAGGGAAACTGTCATGGATATTGAGGAGAAAAGAGGCGAGAATAGAAAATTCTATGGTCTAAACAGGAGGCCCATTGGGGGAACATCGGGAACAAAGCCCGTTTCTGCTGAAATTGCCGCTATCCGGAACAGGCAGTTTTCCAACTTGGAAGGCCCCTGTCTAAGGTGCTAGAGAAATTGAAGAGGCAAGGGCTTTTAAAACCTTGGATACCAAACCATTACCCAATCCCCTACCATCACGTTATAACCTAAGCCTTTACTGCCACTTCCACCAACAAAAAGGCCATGACACCGACAACTGCTCCCGACTCCGCCACGAAATCCAAGACCTAATAGACTCCAAGAAAATACCCAACCCAGAAACAGAACAGCCCGACACACACAGAAACCCCTTACCCAACTACCGTGATGTACCACCACCAGCCTACATGATCAATTCTGGCCTCCCAGAAGACCTTGTCCTAAAATCCTTTCATCCTCAAGCCTTTTGCCTGGGAATATGGGATAGTACTAGTGAGGATGAGTCTGAGCAGAAGAAAAACTTTTGGCTTGATTTCTCTAGCAGTGATGAGGAGGAAGTAAGGGGAATGACACGTAGCGGTCGTTTTTACAATGATATGGCGGAAAAGGGTAAGGAAGCTTTGACAGATGGTATAGAAGTAGTTGAGACTGCAGAAAATACTGAAGGGGATGTAGTGCTGAGGCAATTGAGGAAGACTAGAGCACAAGTCAGTATCTGGGAACTATTATGTGCATCTCGGGAGCATAGACAGGCTATGGTTGAGGCCTTGAGCAAGATTGTGGTACCGGAGGATGCCAACCCCGCAATGTTTGTTGGGTCGGTTCAGAAAGAAGCTTTGCAGATATCCTTTTCTGAGGATGAACTCCCGGCGGAGGGGAGAAATCATAACAGGCCTCTATTTATCAGGGCCGAGGTGAGGGGCAAGAAAACTTCATGTGTGATGGTGGATGACGGTTCGTCTATCAATGTGTGCCCGTTGAAAATTCTGGCAAGATTGGGTATGAAAGCAACAGACTTGGACCCCTCTAGTATGACTATTAAAGCTTATGATGACAGTAAGGGGGGGAGTCGAGGGTACCTTTGTGGCTATGGTCAAGGTAGGGCCGATTGAAGATGAGGTTGAGTTCACAGTGCTGGACATCCCAGCCACTTTTGCTTTATTGTTGGGAAGGCCTTGGTTTCACAAACTTGGGGCGTGCCTTCCACTTTGCATCAGATGATCAAATTCCCGTATGAGGGAGAAGTTGTTACTATCCGGGCTGAGGTAGATAATGCCGTGGCTGCCTTGGAGATACAACCTTTCACGAGGTTTCAGGTGTCAGCTACTTTTGAGGAATGGGTGGATCCTAGGGTGGCTAGGATTATGAGAGAAGATGAAGTTTGAGCCAGGTAAAGGTTCAAAATTGCCGGATTTCAGAGGACAGACTACTCGGAAAGGTTTGGGGTACAAATCTGACGAAGAAAAGCCAAAGGTCAAGAAAAAGGGCATGAGACTGAAGGAGAGCCTGAACCTGTGAAAGTCAATGGGATTGTGGTACCTGGGTTTGAGATCTTCCAGGATTTGTTGGGTGAGAAACCATTGACTGGAAAAGCTGTGGAAACAGAGATTTGGGAAGAAGAATTAATGAAGTTAGAAAGCCTGACTCTGGAAGAGGATGAGAAACCTGAGGAAGACCTGATTGCAGAGGAAGAAGTGTCTCTAGATGATGAAGACATTTACCTTCCTGATTTGTTTGAATGTACTTCCGCATTATCCAATAATAAAGACATTTCTTTTGCTTACTTGCCTGAGTCATTTCCGTTTACTCTGCATGAATCAAGCATATTTGACATCAGTTCAGCCAGAACTATTGCATTTAACTTGGGTACACTTGAGAACCCCAAAGAAATTTTAATTGCAAGTGAAGTAACTGTGGACAACAGGACCTGGGCGATGCTTTTCTGTCCTAGGCTCGCGGCCTAGTTGGGAGTACGGAGTAGCCACGGGGGACTAAACCGGAGAGTCATGGAGTCGCCACCCGGTGTGAACCGGGAAAATGAGATTTAAGGCCGCACTCACCCCTCGCAAGGGAAGACCTCAAACCGTTGGGTTCGGAATGGTCCCTTACTTATGTCACTTGTAATAAAAGGATTTATGTAATAATTAACCAGGCTTAAATAACATTTATTTCCAAAAATATCATGCTTCTAAGTTCATATGCATACATCAACAAGTTCATCACAACATGCAACATCACATGACAATCTCATGAACATATTTCAATCCTATGATATGGAAAACTAAGAACAACATAATCATGCTTGAGTACTATCTCATGAACCTATTAACCAAATAACATGCTAACAGCCTAATCATGCTTGAATACAATCCCAAAAACACATAGAATGGATAAATGCAAGAATACAAATGATACGGTTGGCTATATAACACAAGAAAGATCACCAAGAGGCAATTATGCATGAATATGTAAGACAGACTCAATTCAGTGTGTGCGCGTTCGTGTAGCGTTCGTAAACGCGTTCGAACGGAAATGAAACAGAATGCTCACGTTCGAGTAGCGTTCGTAAACGCGTTCGAACGGAAATGAAACAGAATGCTCACGTTCGAGTAGCGTTCGTAAACGCGTTCGAACGGAAATGAAACAGAATGCTCGCGTTCGTATGGCGTTCGTGAACGCGTTCGAACGGAAATGAGACCTGATGCATGATAAGGCAAAAATGCATGCGCGTTCGAGTTGCGTTCGTAAACGCATTCGAACGGGAACAGACCTGATGCATGAAATGGGACGCAATACATAAACAACAAAATAAAAGGGCGCGGCGAAGTACTGCCGTAAAGGTGGCCTTTTGGGGCTCTTGATCTCTCAAAGAGAGGACCTTTAGGCCAACATACTAAGCCCATGCGCGTCACATCACATCATGCATACAAACATAAAGACAATCATACTATTCTAAGTATGTCCGATTGAACGTGTCTTGTATCCAACCGAACACACATCAACCAGCGCGGCAAAGCATCGTGGTAAAGGGCTTTAGCCCCTCCCCATAGGGGATCTCACATCGCACTTACTAAACCCATGCGCTCGGTTGAATCATGCATACGAAAAAAAGACAATCATATCAAACTAGGTATGCTCGATTGAACGTATCTCGCATTCAACCGAACACACATCAATCGGTGCGTCAAGCGTCGTGGTGAAGGATTTTAACCCTCCAATTAGGGAACCTTTCATCGCACTTACTAAGCCCATGCACTCGATCACATATGGGAATAAGCAATGTACAGAATTTAAATGACAAGAAATAAATAAACCAAAACAACACAACACAAGAGAAGGTGCCGTTTACTCAAGTGGTACGTGGAGTTGTATCCCAAGTACAGACCGCACTACCGTCCATTCGGATTCGGCTACGGAATTTACGTCTGGGTTTCCATCCTATATACCACAAGAGACGACACTCTTCCATTTCATTCAAGTCACAAAATGCATCCATAAACGACTCTCATGCGAATAGAATTCAATAATAATAAAAAAAACGAATGTAAAGTAATGAAAAGGTACCCTCAGGTCTAACCTTTTAAATCACCTCTCGGATGTACGGTACACGATCGTCGGAAGGGTGGATGCTCCGCAACTCTCCCGGTTCACTGGTTCGCTGTTCTCGTTCGTTGTCTTTACTGTTTTGAGTCGTCGTTCTCCGTCTTTTGCTATTGTTTCCTTGTGGTTTCGCTGCCGTTTCCTCTTTATCTTTTGCTTACTGTTTTTTGGGTGTCTTCTTCCTGTAATTTTATGTGTGTTGTGTATGAGCTAGGGACTAGGGACTAGGGACTAGGGTCTAGAAACTAAAAAACTAAGGTCTAAAAACTACAAAACTAAAAACTAGTCTTGAGAAGGTTGGTGGTGAAGGTTTTTTATAGGCAAAGGGTTGGATTTGACAATGAAAGAGATTTGGCTAATGAAGAGGGATTTGATTTGGTTTGGTTAAGGGAAGTCAAAGATTGAGGGGGGACAAATCTTGGCTAGATAGGGAAGGTTGAATATTTGATTGGCTTGGATTAGGAATACAATATTTTAAGTTTGGGAATAATTTATTAGATTGGGAATATAATTGGTTGATTGATTTTAATTAGGCATGATTATATTTTGATTTAGTATGTGATTTGTTTAATTTAGGCATGATTTTAGTTTAAGTTGGTAATTTTTATTTTATGTTTGGTATATGTTTTATTTAATCATTTAATTAATTTAATTATATATTATTTAGTTAATGTTTTAATTAATATTTATTTATTTAAATTGGGATGTGTTTTATGGGCTTTGGGGGGCTAATTGGGCTGGATGTGAGGCTAGCAGCAAAACCAGAATTACCGACACCGTTCGAACGCTTCCTCGAACGCGGCACGAACGCCCGCAATCCGTTTGACGTTCGAACGTAAACACGAACGCAGCACGAACGAAAACAGTGAACCTTGTTTATTCTGAATTTCCCATTCCGATGTCCGTTTCCCGTGACCTCCGTGACTTAAAAGGTAGTGTCTCCAAAATGAGACTCATCATAGGGACTTATGTGTAAAAATCCAGTGCCTACAGTCGCCCCCACTTTGATGATGGACTTGTGTAATGTGCAACAGTGACAATCCTATCAAAGTTATGCAATGCATTTCTACTTACCTGGCTCGCCAGCTGCCACTTGACTTACCATGTGTTGAGATGCGTTGATTTGGTGGTGAGGTGTTGCGACCCCTGGTTCATTCCCGAACCGTGCTCCATTTTTAAAGTGTCATTCTCGGCCTGTTCCTTCCTGAATTGTATTGAGATGAGGCTTTATTCCTCCCGAGCTTTATTCCCGAACTGTTGAGATGAGGCTTTATTCCTCCGAGCTTTATTCCCAAACTGCTTACTGTGTAGAGATAGTGCTTTATTCCATGATTGTTTGGACTGTGGGCTTTATTCCCGAACTGTATTGAGATGAGGCTATATTCCCCTGTACTTTGTTCCCGAACTGTTGCGATGAGGCTTTATTCCTCCCGAACTCTATCCTCGAAACTGTTGTGAGAGGCTTTATTCCTCCCGAGCTTTATTCCCGAACTGTTGAGATGAGGCTTTATTCCTCCCGAGCTTTATTCCCGAACTGTTGAGATGAGGCTCTATTCCTCCCGAGCTTTATTCTCGAACTGTTGAGATGAGGCTTTATTCCTCCCCTGCTTTATTCCCGAACTGTTGAGTTGAGGCTTTATTCCTCCCGAGCTTTATTCCCGAACTGTTGAGATGAGGCTCTATTCCTCCCGAGCTTTATTCCCGAACTGTTGAGATGAGGCTCTATTCCTCCCGAGCTTTGTTCTCAAACTTATACTGATATGAGGCTTTATTGAATGCATGCTTTCTTCCTGAACCGAACTGAATGTAGGCTTTCTTCCTGAACTGTATTGAGTGCGGGTTTTATTCCTGAACTGTGCTGACATGAGGCTTTATTGTTCCCGGGCTATATTCCCGAACTGCATTAAGATGGGGCTATATTCCCCTGGGCTTTATTCCCGAACTGTGTTGATATGAGGCTTTATTCCCGAACTGTACTGAATGTGGGCTTTATTCCCGAGTTTGTAGGCTTTCTTCCTGAACTGTACTGAATGTGGGCTTTATTCCCGTACTGAGCTGAATGCAGGCTTTCTTCCTGAACCGAACTAGATGCAGGCTTTATTCCTGAACTGTACTGAATGTGGGCTTTATTCCCGAGCTGAACTGAATATAGGCTTTCTTCCTGAACTGCACTGAGTGTGGGCTTTATTCCCGAATTGAATTGACATGAGGCTTTCTTCCCCTGAACTGATATGGGCCTCGCCCTCGATCTGATACTGATATGGGCCTCAACCCTGGGACTCGTCCCCAGGACTGATGATGACGTGGGCATCGCCCTCCAGATTTCATATCCGGCAAGACTGATGTTGATGCTAATATGGGCCTTACCCCCAGAGTGTCATCCCTGGAAACTCAAACTCAAATGGGCCTCAACCCTGGAATCATTACCTGAATCCGATACTGTGCTTTTTCATTTCTGATTAGCTTGTTCTTTGCCGCTTTCTCTCTTTAAAAACCTGTGAACACAAAACAAACACAAAAAACACAAAAAGGAATGCAAAATATGTTACGTGTATGCATGCATGCGTGAATGAGTTTCCTATCCCGTTGAGGTTAGGTCTTCTGTCAATTCCATTGATGACCATTCTTCTCTTGGGGAAAGTACCATTTCACCTGTCTTCACTGATTTGTTCCAGGAACCCGTTTCTTTCCAAGTCTAACAGTCCCACTGTCTCTATTTCCCAATTCCTGAATGGCTAACTTATTTTCTGCTTGCTTCTTTTGAGGATTCCCTACGTTCTGAGTATCACATTACCAAGATTGAACACACTCATGTTGCAAGTTTGAAAGTAATAGTCTTAGGCAGATAAATGAAATGATCGCCTTATTATTGTTGAGGAAACGTTCGAACAAAATCAATGTCTTTATTAAAAGTGCAAGATAAACTAGGAGAAACAACAGTGCCTTCTTCTTCAGCCCATGGTTCTTCACCATTGTTATCCCTTATTCCTATGAAGCTGAGTGTTGTTGAGAGTTTGGAGGACAAGGGTTTCGGGTAGGCCAGAGTTGATCATGTAGTTGGGCAGGGGATTTCTTGTGCGTTGGGTTGTTCTTTCTCTGGGTCGGGTATTGTATGGGCATCGATGAGGTTTTGGATTTCATGTCTGAGGCGGGCGCAGTTGTCGGTGTCATGGCCTTTTTCTTGGTGGAAGTGACAGTATAAGTTTAAGTTCATGTGAGGTGGCACAGGATTTGGAATGGGCCTAGGTTCCAAAGGTTTTAAGAGTCCATGCGCCTTCAGCTTTTCGAATACTTTGAAAGAGGCTTACCAAGGTTAGAAATCGTCTGTTCTTAATGGCAGTGACTTCAGCAGTAGCAGGCATAGTCCCTGAATGTCCCCAATATTCCTTCTGTTCTGTCCATAAAACTTTATGTTCTCGGCTTCCTCCTCCTCAATATCCATAACTGTCTCCCTCAGCTGTCGAAAATCAGTAATCATCGAAGTCATTCTCTTTAGTTTGCCATAGATCGAGGGCTTGGTGCCCTTGATGATCATTTTAATCTGGTCCTTCTCAGGGCCGAGTCTGCATTTTCAGAAGCTGGCATCTCCAGCGGTCTACATACTCCTTGAAGCTTTCTTCCGGCTTCTGCTAGTGTTCTCCAAATCACGGAGTGACAAGTCAATCTCTAAGTCTGTAACATACTGCTTCAGAAAGGCATCAGCTAGTTCCTTCCAATCTTCCTTAACCTTCTTCTCAAGGCTATGATACCAAACCACAGGTGCCCCCTCGAGTGACATCCCAAACATCTTTTGGACTTGGCGCTGTGATAGGCCCATTGAACTCATGACTGAGACATATTGCGGCAGATGGACCCTCGGGTCTCCTTCCCATTAAACTTGGCCATGTCGGGCATTTTGAACTGAGTGGCAGCTGTTCTCCGAAGGTCATTGCCTCATAATCTAGCAAATCTCATTTCTTACCCCTCATTTTGCGGGTAACGGTTTCAACCTGATCCCGAAGCTTCTGAAATTCTGCCTGAGACCCAATCACTTTGCCTGTTGCATATTCTGCCATGTCATCATCAAAAGTGGGGACATCATCCCCTAACCCATTCGGAGGCTCCTCACGCCTTACATTCTCAGAATCTCCCCCGGCACGGGGTACAGCCATATTTGTCATGGCAGTAGTCAAGGCTTGCAACTGTTCAGTAATCTTGGCGAAACCATTTTCCAACTGATCTATCCGGGATACCTCAGTATCTGATTCACTCATGTCTGTTCTCGGTATTTTGGTGAGTCTTCCCTTTTCCCTAACCCAACGAGAGTCTATGATGGCTTTTAGAACACAAGGGTTAGCATGATGTATGTATGCATGGGGTGCATGAGATGCATGTAACATATATAATATACTAAATCAATTAAAATTTTCACACAAATCGGCCCGTTACATTTTAGAATTTTCGGGCTAATTGTCACAGGAGTGAACCCATCCCAGTTTAAATGGCCCAACGAGTTCACATCTTATGACAAGGAGCCCAACTAAAGCCAAATGGTAATTTCCGAACACAAGTACAAAGTGGCCCATCAACACTTAGACGCCTTTGGCCCAATAGTCATGAGATACGTTCTTGTCCCAGTTTAAATGGCCCAACAAGCCCATATCCCATGGCAAATGGTCCAAACGGATCCAAACGACGATGTTCCCAAACACAAGCATAGAAGAAAGATAATGCAAACGTAATAATTTCTACAGTATGGCCCATCAACATTTCAGAAGCTTTTGGGCCTAATAGTCATAAGGTACGAACTTGCCCCAGTTTAAATGGCCCAACAAGCCCGCATTTCTGACAATAGTCCAACTGCATCCAAATGAGGATGGTCCACAAGCACATACTCAAGGAAATAATTGTTACTTTAGCCAACCCGGTCTATGGGTGGGTTAGTAAGAGTATAGACAAAGGCTCTCACCGGCGAAGGATGGCCCACAACTAGGTCTCCCCACTCAAGGGTTCGAGCAACCAAGTGAGCGCACCCCTTTTTATACACTAAGGTACGTGCCAATGAGCTATGGTGTGTGACGGACTGTCAAATGGATTTCCCGTTGTAGATCCCCCAGAGGGAAGGTGGAGCGAGGCTCACTTAAATACCCAAGCCTCTTAGGCTCTTATCGCTTGTTGTCAGGAATAAACAACGAGTCCTCCAAATTAGTCCATCACAATAGGCTACAAGTAGATGGCTATCTAGGTGCCCTCACAGCTTTTCCTTCTAGAAAGGTAGTGAATGAAGGAAGACACCAAACCATTACCTAGCCTTAAAATGCTTTGATTAAACCCTCACTTTATCCACTATAGACACGGTCAATTAAAACATAAATCCAAACATCACAAGACAATATTTCGGGGCCAATTCTCTATCCCCAGTGGAGTCGCCAGACTGTGGACAACAGGACCTGGGCGACGCTTTTCTGTCCTAGGCTCGCGGCCTAGTTGGGAGTAGGAGTAGTAGCCACGGGGGACTAAACCGGAGAGTCATGGAGTCGCCACCCGGTGTGAACCGGCGAGGAAAATGAGATTTAAGGCCGCACTCACCCCTCGCAAGGGAAGACCCTAAACCGTTGGGTTCGGAATGGTCCCTTACTTATGTCACTTGTAATAAAAGGATTTATGTAATAATTTAACCAGGCTTAAATAACATTTATTTCCAAAAATATCATGCTTCTAAGTTCATATGCATACATCAACAAGTTCATCACACATGCAACATCACATGCAATCTCATGAACATATTTCAATCCTATGATATGGAAAACTAAGAACAACATAATCATGCTTGAGTACTATCTCATGAACCTATTAACCAAATAACATGCTAACAGCCTAATCATGCTTGAATACAATCCCAAAAACACATAGAATGGATAAATGCAAGAATACAAAATGATACGGTTGGCTATATAACACAAGAAAGATCAGCCAAGAGGCAATTATGCATGAATATGATAAGACAGACTCAGTTCAGTGTGTGTGCGTTCGTTCGTGTAGCGTTCGTAAACGCGTTCGAACGGAAATGAAACAGAATGCTCACGTTCGAGTAGCGTTCGTAAACGCGTTCGAACGGAAATGAAACAGAATGCTCACGTTCGGTAGCGTTCGTAAACGCGTTCGAACGGAATGAAACAGAATGCTCGCGTTCGTATGGCGTTCGTGAACGCGTTCGAACGGAAATGAGACCTGATGCATGATAAGGCAAAAATGCATGCGCGTTCGAGTTGCGTTCGTAAACGCGTTCGAACGGGAACAGACCTGATGCATGAAATGGGACGCAATACATAAACAACAAAATAAAGGGCGCGGCGAAGTACTGCCGTAAAGGTGGCCTTTTGGGGCTCTTGATCTCTCAAAGAGAGGACCTTTAGACCAACATACTAAGCCCATGCGCGTCACATCACATCATGCATACAAACATAAAGACAATCATATTATTCTAAGTATGTCCGATTGAACGTGTCTTGCATCCAACCGAACACACATCAACCGGCGCGGCAAAGCATCGTGGTAAATGGCTTTAGCCCCTCCCCATAGGGGATCTCACATCGCACTTACTAAACCCATGCGCTCGGTTGAATCATGCATACGAAAATAAAGACAATCATATCAAACTAGGTATGCTCGATTGAACGTATCTCGCATTCAACCGAACACACATCAATCGGTGCGGCAAAGCGTCGTGGTGAAGGATTTTAACCCCTCCAATTAGGGAACCTTTCATCGCACTTACTAAGCCCATGCACTCGATCATATCATATGGGATAAGCAATGTACAGAATTAAATGACAAGAAATAAATAAAACCAAAACAACACAACACAAGAGAAGGTGCCGTTTACTCAAGTGGTACGTGGAGTTGTATCCCAAGTACAGACCGCACTACCGTCCATTCGGATTCGGCTACGGAATTTACGTCTGGGTTTCCATCCTATATACCACAAGAGACGACACTCTTCCATTTCATTCAAGCCACAACATGCATCCATAAACGACTCTCATGCGAATAGAATTCAATAATAATAAAAAAAACGAATGTAAATTAATGAAAAGGTACCCTCAGGTCTAACCTTTTAAATCACCTCTCGGATGTACGGTACACGATCGTCGGAAGGGTGGATGCTCCGCAACTCTCCCGGTTCACTGGTTCGCTGTTCTCGTTCGTTGTCTTACTGTTTTGAGTCGTCGTTCTCCGTCTTTTGCTATTGTTTCCTTGTGGTTTCGCTGCCGTTCCTCTTTATCTTTTGCTTACTGTTTTTGGGTGTCTTCCTGTAATTTCTTGTGTGTGTGTATGAGCTAGGGATAGGGACTAGGGTCTAGAAACTAAAAAACTAAGGTCTAAAAAACTACAAAACTAAAAAACTAGTCTTGAGAAGGTTGGTGAATGGTTCTTTTTATAGGCAAAGGGTTGGGCTTGACAAGGAAAGAGATTTTTGGCTAATTGAAGAGGGATTTGATTTGGTTTGGTTAAGGGAAGTCAAAGATTGAGGGGGGACAAATCTTGGCTAGATAGGGAAGGTTGAATATTTGATTGGCTTGGATTAGGGATACAATATTTTAAGTTTGGGAATAATCTTATTAGATTGGGAATATAATTGGTTGATTGATTTTAATTAGGCATGATTATATTTTGATTTAGTGTGTGATTTGTTTAATTTAGGCATGATTTTAGTTTAAGTTGGTAATTTTTTATTTTATGTTTGGTATATGTTTTATTTAATCATTTAATTATTTAGTTATTATTATATTATTAGTTAATGTTTTAATTAATATTTATTTATTTAAATTGGGATGTGTTTTATGGGCTTTGGGGGGCTAATTGGGCTGGATGTGAGGCTAGCAGCAAAACCAGAATTACCGACACCGTTCGAACGCTTCCTCGAACGCGGCACGAACGCCCGCAATCCGTTTGACGTTCGAACGTGTAAACACGAACGCAGCACTAACGAAAACAGTGAACCTTGTTTATTCTGAATTTCCCCTTCCGATGTCCGTTTCCCGTGACCTCCGTGACTTAAAAGGTAGTGTCTCCAAAATGAGACTCATCATAGGGACTTATGTGTAAAAATGAAGTGCCTACAGTCGCCCCCACTTTGATGGGACTTGTGGAATGTGCAACAGTGACAATCCTATCAAAGTTATGCAATGCATTTCTACTTACCTGGCTCGCCAGCTGCCACTTGACTTACCATGTGTTGAGTTGCGTTGATTTGGTGGTGAGGTGTGCGACCCCTGGTTCATTCCCGAACCGTGCTCCATTTTTAGAGTGTCATTCTCGGCCTGTTCCTTCCTGAATTGTATTGAGATGATGCTTTATTCCTCCCGGCTTTTCCCCCGAACGTTGAGATGAGGCTTTATTCCTCCGATCTTTATTCCCGAACTGCTTACTGTGTAGAGATATGCTTTATTCCATGATTGTTTGGACTGTGGGCTTTATTCCCGAACTGTATTGAGATGAGGCTATATTCCCCTGTACTTTGTTCCCGAACTGTTGCGATGAGGCTTTATTCCTCCCGAGCTCTATCCTCGAAGTGAGATGAGGCTTTATTCCTCCCGAGCTTTATTCCCGAACTGTTGAGATGAGGCTTTATTCCTCCCGAGCTTTATTCCCGAACTGTTGAGATGAGGCTCTATTCCTCCCGAGCTTTATTCTCGAACTGTTGGGATGAGGCTTTATTCCTCCCGTGCTTTATTCCCGAACTGTTGAGATGAGGCTTTATTCCTCCCGAGCTTTATTCCCGAACTGTTGAATGGTTGGCTAACATAGTACCGGTACCGAAGAAAGATGGGAAGGTCAGAATGTGTGTAGACTACAGAGATCTCAATAAAGCTTGTCCGAAAGATGATTTCCCTTTGCCGCATATAGATGTTCTGGTTGATAGTGCGGCTTTGTCTGCTATGTATTCATTTGCAGATGGATTTTTTCAGGTACAATCAGGTTCTCATGGCTGAGGAAGATAAACACAAGACTGCATTTGTTACCGAGTGGGGTACCTATTGTTACAAGGTGATGCCGTTTGGGCTTAAGAATGCAGGAGCTACTTATCAGCGGATGGCCACTACACTCTTCCATGACTTGATGCACAAAGAGATTGAGGTTATGTGGATGACATGATGGTGAAATCAGAAACGAGAGTTGGGCATATTGAGGCATTGGAAAGGTTCCTTCAGAGAGTTGACAGATATAACCTGGCGGCTTAACCCCAAGAAATGTGTGTTTGGGGTGACATCAGGGAAATTGGTTGGTCATACATTGGGAATGGGCGGAATAGAGGTAGACTCCGAAAAGATCAAAGCAATCACAGAAATGCATGCACCGAAGACAGAAAAGGAAGTCAGGGCATTCTTGGGAAAGATTCAGTACATCAGTCGGTTTATTGCCAAGTTGACATCGGTATGTGAGCCTATCTTCAAACTGTTGAGAAAAGATCAGCCAGTGAGATGGAATGAACAGTGTCAGACCGCATTCGACAAATCAGAGAGTACTTGGTGAAGCCACCTGTATTGAAACCTCTGAGGCCGGGTAGACCTTTGATATTGTATTTGGCTATAGAAGCAGAAGCATTGGGGGGTATGATGGTACAGGCAGATGAGACAGGGGTAGAGAACATGCAGTTTATTATCTGAGTAAGAAGATGCTCCCGTATGAGGCTCGATATCAGGAGGTTGAGAAGATCTGTCTTGCATGGTATGGGCTTCCAGAAAGTTGCGACATTACTTCCAGTCTTACAAGATCCAGGTGGTGGCAAAGGAGAACCTCTGAAATATCTTCATTCAGTGCCTTCACTAGTGGAAAACTGGGCCGATGGTTGGTATTGTTGACAGAGTTTGACATTGAGTATATCACCTCCAAAGTGATCAGGGACGAGCAGTAGCGGAGTTTCTGGCATTGCAACCTGTTGAGGGGGATCAGTATAAGTTGAGTTTCCAGATGAAGAGATCCAAGCAATAACAGTTCAGAGATGGAAGATGTATTTTGATGGAGCAGTGAATTACAAGGGAGCCGGAATTGGGATCGTGATAGTAACCCCCGAGGGAGAGACTTTGCCTTTGGCTAAGAGGTTGACATTCAGAGTGACTAATAACATGGCCGAGTACGAAGCATGTGCTTTTGGTTTGACAACATTGATAGCCTTGAAGGCCGGGAGTGGTGGAAATCTACGGAGATTCTATGTTAGTATCCAGCAGATGCGAGGAGAATGGAATTGAAGGAAGAACGGTTGAAGCCTTACCTTTTTCACCTCAGAAAATTGGCACAGGATATCCCGAGTGTAAGTTTCACGCACCTACCGAGGGAAGAGAATCAGATGGCAGACGCATTGGCTACACTAGCGGCGACTTGGGAAAATCCAGAGAAGTTAGTGATGAGACCATTGGTACTGACAAAGCAAGTAAACCAGCTTATGAGATAGAAAGAATTCTGGAAGTTGAGGTTGACGACGGTAAACCTTGGTATTGTGACATTCAGAGGTATCTGGAACATGTGAATTCCCGAAAGGGGCGGGCAGAAAAGACAGAATAGCCATTCAGAAGTTGGCTTCCTCAGTACGTGACTTTGAGGGGGAACTGTACAAGAGGCAGGCAACAGTATTCAGTTGAAGTGTTTAAGAAAGAAGAAGCTCAACATGTAATGGAAGAAGTACCCGCCGGGTGTGGGACACAGAAACTGAGCGCGTCGTTCCTAGGCTCGCGGCCTAGTTGGGAAGTACGAAATAACATGGAGTCGCCACCCGTGTGAACCGGGACAAAGATTTAAGGCCCACTCTCACCCCTCGCAAGGGAAGACCTCAAACCGTTGGTTCGGAATGGTCCTTACTTATGTCACTTGTAATAAAAAGGATTTATATAATAATTTAATCAGGCTTAAATAACATTTATTTCTAAAATATCATGCTTCTAATTCATATGCATACATCAACAAGTTCATCACACATGCAATGTCACATGCAATCTCATGAACATATTTCAATCCTATGTTATGGAAAACTAAGAACAACATAATCATGCTTGAGTACTATCTCATGAACCTATTAACCAATAACATGCTAACAACCTAATCATACTTGAATACAAATAATACAGTTGGCTATATAACAAAGAAAGATCAATCAATAGGCAATTATGCATGAATATAATAAGACAGACTCAGTTCAGTGTGTGTGCGTTCGTGTAGCGTTCGTAACGCGTTCGAACGGAAATGAAACAGAATGCTCACGTTCGAGTAGCGTTCGTAAACGCGTTCGAACGGAAATGAAACAGAATGCTCACGTTCGAGTAGCGTTCGTAAACGCGTTCGAACGGAAATGAAACAGAATGCTCACGTTCGAGTAGCGTTCGTAAACGCGTTCGAACGGAGATGAGACAGAAAGCTCACGTTCGTATGGCGTTTGTTAACGCGTTCGAACGGATACGAGACCTGACACATAATAAGGCAAAACACATGCGCGTTCGAGTTGCGTTCGTGAACGCGTTCGAACGGACACGGACCTGATGCATGAAATAGGATGCAATACATAAACAGAAAATAAGGGCGCGCGAAGCACTGCCGTAAAGGTGACCTTTTGGGGCTCTTGATCTCTCAAAGAGAGGACCTTTAGACCAACATGCTAGCCCATGCGCGTCACATCACACATACAAGAATAGAACCAATCATATCAACCAAGTATGCCCCGATTGAACACATCTTACATCCAATCCGAACACATCAACCGGCGCGGCAAAGCATCGTGTAAAGGGCTTTTAGCCCCTCCCCATAGGGGATCTCACAACACACTTACTAAGCCCATGCGCTCGATTGACTTATACATACGAAAATAAAGATAACAATATCAAACTAAGTATGCCCGATTGAACGTATCTCGCGTCCAACCGAACATACATCAACCGGCGCGGTGAAGTAGTGTCACGAATGTGGCCTTTTCGGCTCTTTATTTCCTAAATGGAGGACCTTTGGACTAACTCACTAAGCCCATGCGCTTGGTTGAATCATGCATAACTAACGACATACATAATTTAAATGACGAGGAATAATAAATGAAAGCAACACAAAACAAGAGAATGTGCCGTTTACTCAAGTGGTACGTGGAGTTGTGGCCCGAGTACAGATCATATTACCGTCCATTCGGAATCGGCTATGAAATTTATGTCCGGGTTTCCATCCGATATACCGCGAGAGTTGACACATCTCTCATTCATCCAACCCACAACATATTACATCTCATAATTCATGCATATTTATCTACTCAAAGACCACAACATGCATTCATAGACGACTCTCATGCGAATAGAATTCAATAAACAATGAATATAAACTAATGAAAGGTACCCTCAGGTCTAACCTTTAAATCACCTCTCGGATCTATGGTACACGATCGTCGGAAGGGTGGATGCCGCAACTCTCCCCGTTCACTGGTTCACTGTTCTCGTTCGTTGTCTTTACTGATTTGCTTGCGGCTCCAACTCCATTCTGCTCCTATTTCCTCTTTATCTTTTGCTTACTGTTTTTGGGTGTCTTCTTCCTGTAGTTTTTATGTGTGTTGTGTATGAGTTAGAGACTAGCTAGCTAGGGTTGAGAAGGTGGTGAAGGGTTCTTTTTATAGGCAAAGGGTTAGGTTTGACAAGGAAAGGAATTTGATTTGGTTTGGTTAAGGGAAGTCAAGAGATTTGATTTGGTTTGGTTAAGGGAAGTCAAAGATTGAGGGGGGACAAATCTTGGCTAGATAGGGAAGGTTGGATATTTGATTGGCTTGGATTAGGAATACAATATTTTTAGTTTGGGAATAATCTTATTAGATTGGGAATATAATTGGTTGATTGATTTTAATTAGGCATGATTATATTTTGATTTAGTGTGTGATTTGGTTTAATTTAGGCATGATTTTAGTTTAAGTTGGTAATTGTTTATTTATGTTTGGTATAGTTTTATTTAATCATTTAATTATTTTAGTTATTATATTATTTAGTTAATGTTTTAATTAATATTATTTATTTAAATTGGGATGTGTTTTATGGGCTTTGGGGGGGCTAATTGGGCTGGATGTGAGGCTAGCAGCAAAACCAGAATTACCGACACCGTTCGAACGCTTCCTCGAACGCGGCACGAACGCCCGCAATCCGTTTTACGTTAGAACGTAAACACGAACGCAGCACGAACGAAAACAGTGAACCTTGTTTATTCTGAATTTCCCCTTCCGATGTCCGTTTCCCGTGACCTCCGTGACTTAAAGGTAGTGTCTCCAAATGAGACTCATCATAGGGTTTTATGCGTAAAAATACAGTGCCTACGGTCGCCCCCACTTTGATGGGACTTGTGTAATGTGCAACAGTGACAATCCTATCAAAGTTATGCAATGCATTTCTACTTACCTGGCTCGCCAGCTGCCACTTGACTTACCATGTGTTGAGTTGCGTTGATTTGGTGGTGAGGTGCTGCGACCCCTGGTTTATTCCCGAAGTGAGCTGAGGGTCTTGTTCCCATTTTGAGCTGAGGGTCTTGTTCCCTGAATTGTTGAGTGATGGGTTTTGTTCACGTGGGTCTTGTTCCCATTTTGAGCTGAGGGTCTTGTTCCCTGAATTGTTGAGTGGTGGGTTTTGTTCCCGTGGGTCTTGTTCCCATTTTGAGTTGAGGGTCTTGTTCCCTGAATTGTTGAGTGATGGTTTTGTTTCCCGTGGGTCTTGTTCCCATTTTTAGCTGAGGGTCTTGTTCCCTGAATTGTTGAGTGGTGGGTTTTGTGCCCGTGGGTCTTGTTCCCATTTTGAGCTGAGGGTCTTGTTCCCTGAATTGTGTTGATATGAGGCTTTACTCCCCTGGGCTTTATTCCCGAACTGTACTGACATGAGGCTTTTCCCTTCCCCTTGAGCTTTTTCTCAAACTTATACTGATATGAGGCTTTCTTCCTCTCGAGCTTTATTCTCTGAACTGTGTTGATATGAGGCTTTATTCCCCTGGGCTTTATTCCCGAACTGTACTGACATGAGGCTTTCTTCCCCTTGAGCTTTGTTCTCAAACTTATACTGATATGAGGCTTTCTTCCCCTTCCCTTGAGCTTTGTTCTCAAACTTATACTGATATGAGGCTTTCTTCTTCCTGTCGAGCTTTATTCTCTGAACTGTGTTGATATGAGGCTTTATTCCCCTGGGCTTTATTCCCGAACTGTACTGACATGAGGCTTTCTTCCCCTTGAGCTTTGTTCTCAAACTTATACTGATATGAGGCTTTCTTCCTCTCGAGCTTTATTCTCTGACTGTGTTGATATGAGGCTTTATTCCCCTGGGCTTTATTCCCGAACTGTACTGACATGAGGCTTTCTTCCCCTTAACTGATATGGGCCTCGCCCCAAGACTAATACTGATATGGGCCTCGCCCCCAGACTGATACTGATATGGGTCTCGCCCCCATGCTGATACTGATGCTAATATTGATGCTACAGACTGGCTTTCATTTGCCGCTTTCTCTCTTTAAAACCTGTGAACACAAAACAAACACAAAACACAAAAAGAATGCAAAATGTGTTACGTGTATGCATGCATGCGTGAATGAGTTTCCTATCCCGTTGGGTTAGGTCTTCTGTCAATTCCATTGATTACCATTCTTCTCTTGGGGAAAGTACCATTTCCACTTGTCTTCACTGATTTGTTCTAGGAACCCGCTTCTTTCCAAGTCTAACAGTCCCACTGTCTTCATTTCCCAATTCCTGAATGGCTAACTTATCTTTTCTGCTTGCTTCTTTTGAGATTCCCTACGTTCTGAGTATCACATTACCAAGATTGAACACCTCATGTTGAAAGTTTGAAAGCAATAGTCTTAGGCAGATAATGAAATGATCGCCTTTATTATTGTTGAGGAAACGTTCGAACAAAATCAATGTCTTTATTAAAAATGCAGGATCATAATTGAATAAGATCTGGGAAACAAACACCTCCATAATTTGCATCTTCGTCTTCATCCGTCTTTTTGCTTTCTTTCTTCGAACATCAGATTCTCCAACTGCAGTAGTTCTTTTTCCCATTTACTTCTCCTTTTTGCCACCTCCTCCCCGTCACTGTCCGAGAAGTTTTCCCAGAAATCCCCCATCTGCTTTATTTCATTTTTGCCACTGTTGTCCTGTATCCCCATGCGAGAAGTTTGATGGTTGTGGGTTTGGAAGGCAAGGTTGTCTGGTAGGCCAGTGTTGATCACATGTGTGGGTGGAGGTTTTCTATGTGTGTCGGTTGTTCTTTTTCAGGTCAGGTCAGGTATTTTGTGTGAGTCTATGAGGTCCTGGATTTCGTGCCTAAGGCGGGTGCAATTGTTAGTTTCATGACCCTTTTGCTGATGGAAGTAACAGTAAAGGTCGGTTAAGGTAGCATGGCACAGGGTTTGGAAGTGGTTTAGGCTCTAAGGGATATAAGAGTCCTTGCCTTTTCAGTTCTTCAATACCTCCGGCAAAGGTTTACCCAGATCGGAGAATTGTCTATTTCTGATGGGGGTAAGCCCAGAGGGAGTGGGCTTGGTCCTTGAAGGTTTCCCAATGATTTTTCCATTCTGGTTGCACAACTTTCTATTATTGGCTACACGGGGTACAGTCAAACTGGCCACAACATGGTCAAAACTTGCAATTGCTCAATAATTTCAGCTACTTTGATCTCCAATTGATCTAGGCGGGATCCCTCGTTGGCGGATTCACTCATGCTTGTTGCTGTTCTTTTTTAGTGAGTCGTATCTCTTGTCTAACCCAACGGGAAACTATGATGGCTTTTAGGAAAAAAAGGGGTTTAACATGGTGCATGTATGCATGAGGTGCATATGATGCATGATATTCATGCGATACAAGAAATCTATCAACTCATTAAAATTTTCACACAAATCGGCTCATCATCATTTTAGAAGCTTTTGGGACAACTGTCATAAGAGTGAACCGTCCCAGTTTAAATGGCCTAACGAGTTCATGCCTTTGGCAAAGAGCCCAACTAAATCCAAATGATAAAATTCCGAACACAATCATAAAATGGCCCATTGTTATTTAGAAGCCTTTTGGCCCAATCGTCATAAGATGTGTCCTTGTCCCAGTTTAAATGGCCCAACAAGCCCATATCTCATGATAAATGGTCCAAATGGATCCAAACAACGATGTTCCCAAACACAAGAAAGATGATGCAAACATGACATAATAATTTTTACAAAGTGGCCCATCAACATTTCAGAAGCTTTTGGCCTAATAGTCATAAGGTGCGAACTTGCCCAGTTAAATGGCCCAGCAAGCCCGCATTTCTGACAATAGTCCAACTGCATCCAAATGAGGATGGTCCACAAGCACATATTCAAGGAAATAATTGTTACTTTAGCCAACCCGGTCTATAGGTGGGTTAGTAAGAGTATAGACAAAGGCTCTCACCGGCGAAGGATGGCCCACAACTAGGTCTCCCCACTCAAGGGTTCGAGCAACAAGTGAGGCACCCTTTTTATACACTAAGGTACGTGCCAATGAGCTATGGTGTGTGACGGACTGTCAAATGGATTTCCCGTTGTAGATCCCCCAGAGGGAAGGTGGAGCGAGGCTCACTTAAATACCCAAGCCTCTTAGGCTCTTATCGCTTGTTGTCAGGAATAAACAACGAGTCCTCCAAATTAGTCCATCACAATAGGCTAACAGTAGATGGCTATCTAGGTGCGTTCACAGCTTTTCCTTCTAGAAAGTAGTGAATGAAGGAAGACACCAAACCATTACCTAGCCTAAAAATGCCTTTGATTAAACCCTCACTTTATCCACTATAGACACGGTCAATTAAAACATAAATCCAAACATCACAAGTCAATATTTCGGGGCCAATTCTCTTATCCCCAGTGGAGTCGCCAGACTGTGGGACACAGAAACTGAGCGACGCCGTTCCTAGGCTCGCGGCCTAGTTGGGAAGTACGAATAACATGGAGTCGCCACCCGGTGTGAACCGGGACAAAGATTTAAGGCCGCACTCACCCTCGCAAGGGAAGACCTCAACCGTTGGGTTCGGAATGGTCCCTTACTATGTCACTTGTAATAAAAAGGATTTATATAATAATTTAATCAGGCTTAAATAACATTTATTTCCAAGAATATCATGCTTCTAAATTCATATGCATACATCAACAAGTTCATCACAACATGCAAGTCACATGGCAATCTCATGAACATATTTCAATCCTATGTTATGGAAAACTAAGAACAACATAATCATGCTTGAGTATTATCTCATGAACCTATTAACCAAATAACATGCTAACAACCTAATCATACTTGAATACAAATAATACAGTTGGCTATAAACACAAGAAAGATAAATCAATAGGCATTATGCATGAATATAATAAGACAGACTCGTTCAGTGTGTGTGCGTTCGTGTAGCGTTCGTAAACGCGTTCGAACGGAAATGAAACAGAATGCTCACGTTCGAGTAGCGTTCGTAAACGCGTTCGAACGGAAATGAAACAGAATGCTCACGTTCGAGTAGCGTTCGTAAACGCGTTCGAACGGAAATGAAACAGAATGCTCACGTTCGAGTAGCGTTCGTAAACGCGTTCGAACGGAGATGAGACAGAAAGCTCACGTTCGTATGGCGTTGTTAACGCGTTCGAACGGATACGAGACCTGACACATAATAAGGCAAAAAACATGCGCGTTCGAGTTGCGTTCGTGAACGCGTTCGAACGGACACGGACCTGATGCATGAAATAGGATGCAATACATAAACAGAAAATAAAAGGGCGCGGCGAAGCACTGCCGTAAAGGTGACCTTTTGGGGCTCTTGATCTCTCAAAGAGAGGACCTTTAGACCAACATGCTAAGCCCATGCGCGTCACATCACACATACAAGAATAGAACCAATCATATCAACCAAGTATGCCCGATTGAAACATCTTACATCCAATCCGAACACACATCAACCGGCGCGGCAAAGCATCGTGGTAAAGGGCTTTTAGCCAATACCCACAACATATTACATCTCATAATTCATGCATATTTATCTACTCAAAGACCACAACATGCATTCATAGACGACTCTCATGCGAATAGAATTCAATAAACAATGAATATAAACTAATGAAAAGGTACCCTCAGGTCTAACCTTTTAAATCACCTCTCGGATCTATGGTACACGATCGTCGGAAGGGTGGATGCTCCGCAACTCTCCCGTTCACTGGTTCACTGTTCTCGTTCGTTGTCTTTACTGATTTGCTTGCGGCTCCAACTCCATTCTGCTCCTATTTCCTCTTTATCTTTTGCTTACTGTTTTTGGGTGTCTTCTTCCTGTAGTTTTTATGTGTGTTGTGTATGAGTTAGAGACTAGCTAGCTAGGGTTGAGAAGGTTGGTGAAGGGTTCTTTTTTAGGCAAAGGGTTAGGTTTGACAAGGAAAGGAATTGATTTGGTTTGGTTAAGGGAAGTCAAGAGATTTGATTTGGTTTGGTTAAGGGAAGTCAAAGATTGAGGGGGGACAAATCTTGGCTAGATAGGGAAGGTTGGATATTTGATTGGCTTGGATTAGGAATACAATATTTTAAGTTTGGGAATAATCTTATTAGATTGGGAATATAATTGGTTGATTGATTTTAATTAGGCATGATTATATTTTGATTTAGTGTGTGATTTGTTTAATTTAGGCATGATTTTAGTTTAAGTTGGTAATTGTTTATTTTATGTTTGGTATATGTTTTATTAATCATTTAATTATTTTCGTTATTATATTATTTAGTTAATGTTTTAATTAATATTTATTTATTTAAATTGGGATGTGTTTTATGGGCTTTGGGGGGGCTAATTGGGCTGGATGTGAGGCTAGCAGCAAAACCAGAATTACCGACACCGTTCGAACGCTTCCTCGAACGCGGCACGAACGCCCGCAATCCGTTTTACGTTCGAACGTAAACACGAACGCAGCACGAACGAAAACAGTGAACCTTGTTATTCTGAATTTCCCCTTCCGATGTCCGTTTCCCGTGACCTCCGTGACTTAAAAGGTAGTGTCTCCAAAATGAGACTCATCATAGGGTTTTATGCGTAAAAATGCAGTGCCTACACCGGGGTATGTGGTCCGCACATGAACGGGTTGAATCTGTCCCGCAAGATAGTGAGACAAGGTTTTTATTGGTCAACCATGGAAACAGACTGCGCGAAGATGGTAAAGCACTGTCATGACTGTCAAGCACATGGTAATTTGAATCACTTACCGCACACAGAATTACACGGGTTGTCAGAGCCGTGGCTTTCTCAGCATGGGGAATTGATATGATTGGGGAAATTCGACCAAATGCATCAAATGGGCATCGCTTCATAGTGGTGGCAGTAGATTACTTCTCAAAGGGGGTGGAAGCCGAATCCTACCGTAATGTTACAGCAAAGCAGATGGCAAAGTTCATAGCTCGGAATCTCATTTGTCGGTATGGTATGCCGCATCATGTAGTGACAGACAACGGGGTCCAGTTTCAAGGAGAGACAAAGGCAATGTTACAGAGGTATGGGATAGGCCACCACAAGTCATCACCGTACAGGCCGCAGGCAAATGGGGCAGTTGAGGCGGCCAACAAGACTGTAAAGACAATTTTAGCCAAGATGACAGAAAATTGTAGAGATTGGGCCGAGAAATTACCGTATGCTTTGTGGGGGTACAGAACATCAATAAGAACAGCAACAGGGTCCACACCTTACTTTGGTCTACGGAATGGAAACAGTATTGCCAGTAGAAGTAGAAATACAGTCCCTGACGGTATTGACAGAGGCAGAATTACCGGAACAGGAATGGGCCGCACAGAGATTTGATCAGTTAGCACTGTGGATGAGAAGAGAACGAAGTCTTTGTATCACATGCAGTGTATCAGAAGAGACTAGCCCGGGCATTCAACAAGAAAGTACGTCCCACAAAGATCAGAAAGGGAGATTTGGTACTTAAGCAGTCGAGGCCGTCGACGACGGATCCGAGAGGGAAATTCAGGCCTAACTGGGAAGGACCTTACATCGTTAAGAAAGTCATGGGAAATGGAGCAGTGAAGCTATCAGACTTGGAAGGAAACGAGTTCACCGAGCCGATCAACGTAGACAGATTAAAGCAGTACTTTGCCTGAGGGAGAGAAGACTGAGCAGTCACCATGAGGATCGACAGAAGATCTAACCCAACGGAATAGGGAAATCATTCATGCATACACGTAACGTTGCATTCTCTTTGTGTTTGTTTCTGTTTTGTGCTCGCAGGTTCAAAGAAAGAAGAAAGCGGCAGGAACGAGCCAAGCAACGTCAACGCAATTTCAGTTTTTGGGGTGAGTCCCAAGGGGCGAGGCCCACATCAGCTTGGGGGCGAGGCCCATATCATGTCATCTCCAGGTATGGAGACACATCATCAGTTCGAGGGCGAGGTCCCTATAGTCAGCGGTGTTGGGTCGAGGTGCCCAGGGTCGAGGTGCCCAGGGTCGAGGTGCCCACTACATCACCAGTTCGAGGGCGAGGTCCCTATAGTCAGCGGTGTTGAGTCGAGGCGCCCAGGGTCGAGGTGCCCCCGTTGTCAGTTGTAGTTCCGGGTCGAGGTGCCCACTACATCATCAGTTCGAGGGCGAGGTCCCTATAGTCAGCGGTGTTGGGTCGAGGTGCCCAGGGTCGAGGTGCCCCCGTTGTCAGTTGTAGTTCCGGGTCGAGGTGCCCAGGGTCGAGGTGCCCACTACATCATCAGTTCAAGGGCGAGGTCCCTATAGTCAGCGGTGTTCGGTCGAGGTGCCCAGGGTCGAGGTGCCCCCGTTGTCAGTTGCAATTATTGGGACGCGTCCCAGGATCGAGGTCCGCTGCCGTACCAACTCAACTCGAGGCGGCAGCCGAGCCAGGTAAGTAAAATGCATTGCATAACTTTGATAGGATTGTTCAAAGTCACACATGCACAAGTCCCATCAAAGTGGGGGGCGACACTGTAGGAATGCATTTCGCATGTGAAAACGCGATGATGAGTCTCATTTGGAGGCACTACCTTTTGAGTCACGAAAGCCGCGGGAAACGGATATCGGAAGGGGAAATTCAGAATAAACAAGCTCATTGTCTTCGTTAGTGCTGCGTTCGTTACTTCGTTCGAACGTGGAAAACGAGATTGCGGGTGTTCGGTGGTCGGTTCGGTTTCGCGTTCGAGGTAAACGGGTCGGTAATTCTGGTTTTGCTGCTAGCCTCACACCCAGCCCATTTAGCTCCCCAAAGCCCATAAAACACATCCCAAATTAAATAAATAAATATTAAATTAAACATTAAACATTAAATGAAATATTTAAACCATTTACCAATTAAATAAGATATTACCTAACTTAAACTAAAATCATGCCTAATTTAAAAATTGGAATATTATATACCAAAACTAAAGAGATGATATACCTAATTAAAATCAATCATAACAAATTAAAAATATTGACTTCCTAATCTAACAAATTAAATGCCTAATCCTAACAAATCAAATATATTGTATTCATAATCTAGCCAAGACATGTCCCCCAATCAAATCCATTGCTTTCCTTACCTAGCACTAAATTTTATCCTTATTGAATGCACCAAATCCCTTCCTTGTGAGACAAGGTGAAACCCTAGACATCTTCTATATAAACAACCCCTAACCCAAGCCATTCCTCTCCTTGACATAGATAATTCACACCCAAAACTCTCTCGAAATCTCTCTAGACTCTCTCTACACACCCAAGACTAAACAAAAAAAAAAGAAAACACTTCACACATACACAAGAAAGAAAACAAAGAAACCACCACAAGCCACCACCCTCCATAGTCGAATCCAAAGCACCTACAACCACCCTCCATAGCCGAATCCAAAGCACCTACAACCACCATAGCCGAATCCAGAACACACCAAACTCACCCTTAGCCGAATCCTAAAACACGCCTAAACAACCTCCTAGATTACCTTAAAACAGCAGCCCAAATCCTTAAAAAACAGTAACATAAAAAACTGCATAGATAATCTTAAAAATAATCACGTACAATTGCGCTAAGAACACACATAAACTTGGAATAGTTCATTGAAAACGTTAAAACAGGTGGCCCGTGCAGTGAGCAGCAAGACAGAGGCCGAATAGGAGCAGAACGGAGTTCGAACCGCAAGCAAAACAACAAAGCAGTGAGCTAGGACGCTGAACCAGTGAACCAGAAAAGTTGCGGAGCTTTACCCCTTCCGATCTTCGTGAAACGCGAGTCCGAGAGACGGCTTAAAAGGTTAGACCTGAGGGTATCTTTCACACTTGTTTTCTTTTTCCGTATTATTTATTAAGTATTACTTGTATGATTGTCATGTTGAAGTGCATGTTGTGGTCTTTGAGTAGATAAACATGCATGAATTATGAGATTGTAATATGTTGTGGGTATTGGATGAATGAGAGATGTGTCAACTCTCGCGGTATATCGGATGGAAACCCGGACATAAATTTCATAGCCGATTCTGATGGACGGTAATATGATCTGTACTCGGGCCACAACTCCACGTACCGCTTGGGTAAACGGCACCATCTCTCTTTCGTTGTGTTGCTTTTTCTTATTTAGTTTTCTTTACTTGAATTCAATATGTTGTTTATTTATGCATGATTCAATCAAGCGCATGGGCTTAGTGAGTTAGTCCAAAGGTCCTCCATTTGGGAGATAAAGAGCCGAAAAGGCCACTTTGTGACACTACTTCGCCGCGCCGGTTGATGTGTGTTCGGTTGGATGCGAGATACGTTCAATCGAGCATACTTAGTTTGATGTTATTGAGTTTATCTTTTATGTATGGTTCAATCAAGCGCATGGGCTTAGTAAGTGGAATGAAAGATCCCTTATGGGGAGGGGTTAAAACCCGTTACCACGATGCTTTGCCGCGCCGGTTGATGTGTGTTCAGATTGGATGTAAGCTGTGTTCAATCGGGCATACTTGGTTGATATGATTGGTTCTATTCTTGTACGTATGATGTGACGCGCATTGGCTTAGTATGTTGGTCTAAAGGTCCTCTCTTTGAGAGATCAAGAGCCCCAAAAGGCCACCTTTACGGCAGTACTTCGCCGCGCCCCTTTTATTGTGTTTATGTATTGCGTCCCATTTCATGCATCAGGTCTGTTCCCGTTCGAACGCATTTACGAACGCAACTCGAACGCGCATGTGTTTTTGCCTTATCATGCATCAGGTCTCATTTCCGTTCGAACGCGTTAACAAACGCCATACGAACGTGAGCATTCTGTCTCATTTCCGTTCGAACGCGTTAAGAAACGCCATACGA